>CAMOHE010053884.1:4621-23570 GCA_946598075.1 Artocarpus hirsutus
AAGGTTTTCCTTCCTCAATCAAATTGAAGAGTCTTCACCGACCTTCCTAATTGCTTTTCATATTTAATTCCAACATGATATCCATATCAAACAGTGAAATCTCTACATGCAAGTTTTCTGAACTAATACTCATGAGAATATTTTCTTAGTTTCCTATCTTATAGGAGTTGTGGATTATAAATTTGTGAGCAATATTCTTAGCTACCTATATTACTATGCCTACAATAGACCAAGTTTTTGATCGTCTGTTTATAGATCTCAACCATTGACAATCAAAAGATATAATAAATAAATGTGAGTCCACTAATCACTTCAAAATTAAGGTTTGATCTATAAAATGATTAATAACAATACTCTAATTTCTCATTACGAATTAGCACAAGAAATTAAATTCTCTCTTGGTCCAGATTTAATGTGCTCTAAACATACTAATGTCTCTATCTTGTGTTCATAACATTACTATAATTTGGATGAAATTATTCCACTAAGTTGGGAATAGACAACATCACAATCTTGAAAAAGATAAAGTGTCCAGCTTTATCTACTAATTGTAAACCAAAATTTATACGAAGTACGTATAAAATCATATCCTCTGTATTATGAACACTTCATATACATGATTATGGACTTTTATACGTATTAGAACCTATATGATATTTGCACACACATATATATCAAAATATACATTTAGGAGGATAAATAAAATTTTATTTATTAATTATGTAATACTTTAAATTTCAAAAGGTCTCGATGGAATTTTTTTTTTATGCTATAAAAGCACCACCAGAAATAGAAACAAACTTTTATAAGGACGGTTTTAAGAGTGAGATGTTTCTACAATAAAATATCATATGATCTGTATCACCAGAATCAATTATCCATGTACTTTTACAGACAAGTTTGGAAATCCATGAAACCTCACCACTATTAGCTGCAGCTGCTAACAACGCAGAGGCCTTTTCAGGATCATCATTTTTGGTCTTTTCCACAACTAAAGTAAAGTGATCTTCTTAAAATTCGTCCTCCAAGGATCATGACTATGATCCTACCATTCTTGATATCCCACAAATTCAAATCATCGACTTTTAGTGTAACCGGTTTTACAGCAATGGGTGCATTTGTAATCTCCGTATGATTTTGAGAACAATAACTAAAAACTGAATTTGTACCAAACGGTTTACTATTTTTTACGCTTGTCATCATTTTTTTTTTTTTAACCGTGGATGGATCCGTGAAGGATACTAGGTGGTTTCTCTCTCTCTTTTTAAGACAAAGCATATAATCTAATGTAATTGGCTAGAATTAAGGGCTGGACTAATAAAAGTATGAAACGAAACTCTATGTTGGGCACGTACTGATGCAAAACAAATTAGAATATGTTGAACAAGCATGTAAACGACGCTGAAGGAGATAGAACTTGCGCGTAATGGTTGTTGCGTGTGATGGTTTCTTTGACAATGCTCTTTGGCAGCACGATAAGGTTTGACGTACGACGGGTTTCGATGAATGGAAGCGTGGCGCAGCGAACAACAGACAAACAGGTGAATTTGACAAACCTTTCTTAAGAATGGCTTTGATTTTTGTCACGTCTCGAAGTACGGGAGGTGATGTGACGAGTTAATTAGGTTAATTAAGTAAGTTTTATTTAAAAATAATTTCCAACCTATGGGATTAATTAATTATTAAAATGTGATGAATTTTAAACTTTTGAAAGCATTTAACAAGATAATAAAAACAGAGAAGATAAAATAAAATAAAATAAGAGAAAAAGTGATGTACATGTTGGGTCTCACCGAGCCCACAGCTTATGCATACACATAGTATCGGCAATAATCAAATTATAACAATAGTCCAATACAAAAAGGAAATTAAATATTACATGCTTTGATTAAATAATACAATAACCTAGTCAGGGTTTTCTACTGCTCGCGAGTCCTTTCGATGGACTCCAGTTTTCCTATGCTATATTCCCCCTAGAGGAGAAATGGGTTGAAAACAAATAAAAAGGTGAACGGAAGGCTCAGTAGGACTAAGTTTTGAAAATCATTTAATTTAAATATAAAATTCATCATATAGAAAAATATTTTGAAAACAAGAATAAATAAATCTAATTAAATCGTTCTTACCAAAATAGTCCTTCATTCATCTGAAAATAAAATCCATTATGTAGTCTTGGGCAAACCATAGTAAATCACCACCGTAGTGGCCCAGCTAAGTTTCAAGACCTGCCCCTAAAGTGGCACGCTACACGACCGATCTTTGAGTATGGCATCATGCCTCTTTACATATTTCTATAGTTATTAAAAATCTCATTTTAACAAATGTATTCATTTACATTCATTATTCGGTTCATTATGAATATCATCATTCAATAGTTTAAGGTAACTACGGATAATAGTCTTTTCAAAATCATTTGTTGAAAACATTTTTAAAGAAAACATTTCAAGGCCAAAACCGTTTAAAAATCTGGCTACTAAGGAAGGGGTGGAAGTCCTACCTTGATATCCTGCATCGATGCCCAACATTGTAGTCCCAACCCGCTATACACTAGCTCTACAAAACTACAAACAACCTAAAATAGAAACTAAGTTCATCAATACCTAGCTTAGGATATTCTATACTGCTAAGCAATCTCATGGTGTCATAGTGTGCCATTTATATTCGTAAAATCATATTGTAAAGCTTAAATCTCAATCTTGGTTTTAAAACAATGAAAACGGATAAAAATTGGTCATTTTTCTTGAAATCTGGTTGGCCTGTCGAACTTCCTGATTCGGCCTACCGAACTCTATAGTTCGACCTACCGAACCACCTTCAGGTCCGGCCTGTCAAACAGCCTTCAAGTCCGGCCTGCCAAACCGCCTTTAGGTTCGGCCTACCGATGATATGAATCCAGCATGCAGGACTCATGAGTCTGGCCTGCCAATGGTCAACATCCGCTTGCCGAACTGAAAAAATTCTAGAAATTTCTAGATTCGAGCCTCGGTCTCCCGAGCTCAAATCTTCATTTCCAACATGTTTTCTTAATTCTTAGGCATAGAAAGCATGTATAGATGATAGAAAAACATAATAAAACACTTTTAAACTAATTAAAGATTTTCAAAGAAATTCAAAAATGTGAAAAATGGAGAAAAATGAAAAAACTTGGTTTAAATCTGTTTTTCATCAAACCAATCCTAGATTCTAGATGATTTGAGGCTAACTAACTTAGATTAAGAGTTCTTTTAGCTTAGATAAGCTTGAATTTTCAAAATACAGAGAAAATAGAAAAATTAAGAAAAAGTTTAAAAGTTTAAAATTTTGAAAATTAACATTGATTTAATCCTTGAATCAAGTCGTGGAAGCTCAATTGAGTCTTCAAGCTCCTAATCTAGCTGAGATTTAAGGCTTAAGCTCCAAAATTTTGAATCAAAGAGAGAGAAAGGTGAGGGGCAGCAAGAGGAAGAGGGAAGAGAGAGAGTGTGTCTAGGGGAGAGGGAGAGAGTGATTGGGGAAGAGAGGAAGAAAGGGAAAATAAATAGAGGGAGAGAATGGGTGGTTTTGTACCGTAAAACTGTGTTCTAGCACATAGATTTGCAATTGGGACGAATCGGGTATTTAGCAAACTGTTTTGTTTTAAAATTCAAAATAGCAAATAGAAATAAATCAATTAAATATTTAAAATGATTTAAAATCAAATTGATTAGAAAATTATTACAAATTAATTAGATTAAGGTCAAATTATAACTTGACACACTAATCCACCATTTTACATACTAATAACACTTAACAAATTTAAGGACACTACAATTTTTCAAGGACGGATTGATTTTTTAGGAATTTGTAGGTTTCGCAAATATCAATCCCAGGGGTGTTCAAATGATGAACGAAGTTTTTCTGGCGGAAATTCAAAGAGTTCAAAAAAAGGAGCCTACGCTCTAATATCAACTTGAAAAACTAGAGAGAGCTTCTTCTTTTTGTTCGTTCATTCTTATAATGAGTCTGTGCAGTTACATATATAGAGTTTCCATTAACAATCAAGCGTTAACCAAACAACAACTAAGGAGATAACGTGGTCTATACCTAATGTAGAACTATACAATGCTACTAGGAAAAAAAAAAGTCAAAATCTTTTTATTCCATTTCATTCTATCATTTTTCTTTTTTTTTTTTCCTCTCTAGTGTCACCTAACTCACAACTGCTAGTTTTTTGTTTTAGTTCACGATATTTTCTTTTACAAGTATGTGCAAAGTTCATCAGATTTCTAATATATAAGTAAGTACCATTCATATTTGTTTAATTTACAAATTAAATTGACTTAGATTTGTGTTGTTAATTTTTTTTTCTTTGTTGAAAAGTTAGTTCATTTTAGTTTTACTTTTGTCATGTTATTTGAAAATTGAAAAGTTGTTTAAGTTGAACTTTAGTTTTTATTATAGTTTTTAGTTTTATCACGTTATTTTATATCATATATGTTGAGGTGTTGAGTTCCCCGACCGGAGCTTGGCAGGCACCTCGAACATATTGCTGAGAGAGTCCCTGCTCAGGGAGAGACACACCTCGGATTTGCCTCCAATGAAGGACCGCGTCTCCTAGAAGTTGAACCCGTTTCCTCTTGAATAAGAGGGTCTTAGGGTGTCCCCTAGGTATCAATCTATCCAATTAGTTGGATTAGTACCTAAGAAGCAACCAACAACCTCTTATTCAAGAGGTTAAATGTTCGAACCCAAGGGACGCGCTCCCCCCGGGGGAGGCAAATC
This sequence comes from Artocarpus hirsutus, assembly GCA_946598075.1. Lineage (NCBI taxonomy): Eukaryota > Viridiplantae > Streptophyta > Magnoliopsida > Rosales > Moraceae > Artocarpus > Artocarpus hirsutus. Next base: position 9,362 of record CAMOHE010053884.1, read on the forward strand.
CCCGTGAAGGCTTCCCGAGTAGCCTGTCCCTCAATACTTTCAAGGTGCCCGCCAGGCTCCGGCCAGAGAACCCAACACCTCAACAATACATTTATTATATGAAATTGTAAATAAATTCTTTTTATTTAACCAATAGGGACACGTTTATTAATTGTGCCATAAATGGATTGGCACGAATAACACGAAAATAAACAGGCCAGATTCGTGCTAACACGCTAAACACGCCTTAACACGTTTAATTAAACGGGCCGTAAACGTGTTGACACGGCACGACACGACCCACTATTTATAACACATTTAAACTTAAAAATAAAAATATTTGAAATATTTATAGTAGGTTAGTATTTATTATATATTGTATTTTTGTTAATTTTTTTATTGGCTTTTTTAAAAAAAATTAATTTTTTTTATTTTTTTTAAAATAAAAATATTTGAAATATTTATAGTAGGTTAGTATTTATTACATATTGTTTTGTTGTTAATTTTCTTTAACGGCTTTTCTAAAAAAAAAAATAATTTTTTTTATTTTTTTTAAATTTTTAGTTAATTGGGTCATAAACGTGTCATATGCGTGTTGTTATCGTGCCAACCTGTCACGGCACGTTTAATAATCATGTTAATCGTGTCGTGCCATGTTACGCATGCCATAGATGTGTCATGTTCGTATTTGTATTTCTGGTACGTTTATTAATCGTGCCATGTTCGTGTTTAGACTAAATGTGTCATGCTATAAACGTGCCAACATGAACATGACACAAACACGATTATTGCTACCTCTAGTTGCACGTTATAATCCCAATATCCATGACGAGCAGCAAGTTGCTACTTTAGAGCCAACAAGTGAAGCCCCAAAAAGAGTACGACAGAGAAAATCACCAGTGTGGAAACATTTCAACTTTTAGAAGCGTAAGTAAAATAAAAATAAAAAATGGTGACCCGATCAGAAGGGCGATATGTATATATTACAGGGCAATTCTTTCCCTTGAATCCTCTAGTCGAACGGGTCATTTAGCACAACATACGACAAGTGTTTAGCACTTCTTGGGGCTGGTGATTCTAAGCACTATAATACCAACTTATTGTCAACCATAATTAGAATTAAGGGTGCGCACATATTGGAATATGTAGATTAGATTAGGAGTCAACTCATAATCCAATTCATATATATTGAATTAGGATTTTTTTAATCCAAAACTAATCCGAATTCAATCCAATCCAATCCGATCTATGAACAACAGATTCTACGGATTGAAATCCGCGCATTCACATATTGGGATTTAAATTAATAAAAAAAAATTAAGAATAATAAAACATGACATCGGACTTTATTTGGACAAAGATTTATTTTGTTAACTTAATAAAACTGTAGGAAATTCTATTCATGGCCTATATATATATAAAAATTAGAAATTTATATATATATGTATATTTATATATATAATTTAAGTATTATATATATATATATATGAGATTTATGGATTACACGGATTGATAGATACCCAATCTGTAATCTAATTCGTATGTATTGGATTAAAAAAATCTCAATCTAAAATTAATCCTTGTTTTTCATAATCAAATTTAATCCGACAGATTGGATTGAATTATATAGATTACACGGATTGACGGATATCGTGAACATGCCTAATTAGAATATGGAGCTATAATCGAATAAGGACTTGTGAACTATTGGCTAAAATTTTAGCTAGTAGATATCTCCTTATTTCTTTTGCTAATAATGAGTTTTTTTGAACAGTTTTTCCAACAAGCATATTGTCCTAAATATGAGGGGTAACTAGGAACACTATACATAATGATGTTTTTGAAGTTTTCTATGACATGGCGCCCACTTTAAATTGTTGTACATTTTTTGGATAAAACGTGGCCTACGAAGAAAAGAATTATTGCTTATAGACAGATAGAGTATCCACATGATGAAAAAAATATTTGCAAAAGCATTTGACCGTGGTAGATGATTACAATATCAGAAACCGTATAATACGCTTTACTTTGGATAATGCCACAGCAAACTTAGTAGCGGTCGAACTTCTTAAAGCATTTGTTAAATTTGAACATATGTTTTTCACCAATGGCGTACTTGTCGTACTTTTAATTTAATTGTTAAATCTGGTTTCAAGGTTGTAGAAGCAAACATAAATAATGTTAGAAGTGCACTTAGCTATATCACTCGCTCTAACACTGGAATTGTAGAGTTTGTTACTTATTGTACTAATACAGGTATGAAGCCAAAAAGATTGCATTCGATATGCTCATCAAATGGAACTCAACCTATTTAATGTTGTAATCTGCCTTACCATATAAGAATTTAATTATTGCGTATATACACTCAAAGAAATGATTGGATCATTGCACATCATGTGGAGTTGTTTTTATACGTTTTTCTATGATGCTATAAATATTCTTTCTGGCATTTATTATCCAACAATGCCTAATGTTATACACAAAATGATTGCACCCACTCACCAATTTATAAGCGTAGAGATATTGTCATGTTCAAGGAGGTTTGTACGACAATAGAGATCAAGTTTAAGAAATACTAGGCAAAACCCTATTATTATATTGGTGCAATTTTAGATCCTAGGGTCAAAATAGAAGGTGCAAAAATTTTAATTACTGTTACAGGTGAGCACCTTAACATTAATATGTCCGCTCAAATATACTCGATGTGCAACACTTTGTTTGAAGTTTATGCAAGTTATAAGCAAACATATGAAAATGAAGTGTATACTTCTCAAGAAAAGGGACAAGAGTATGCTTTACAAAATGTAGGATGACAACACCTTAAGCGTAACATGAAGCGTGAAGTGACAATCTCCTCTACAAGCACTAGTCATCAGCCCATAAATCACGTCCAACTGACAGATTACTTACAAACTTAATTTTTAGTTGGATGAGGTCAGATACAAAATTTGACATCTTGTAATTGTGGAAGTGAAATGCATGTCTTTTTCTAGTGCTTTATATTATGTCTCGTGATATACTGGCCATTTAGTCTCTTTTGTTCCGTCTGAACAAGCATTTAGTTCTAGTAGGAGAAATTTAGAGAAAAGAAGGTGTCAACCTAGCCATGATTTGGTAGAAGCATTGGTGTATTTTAAAGATATTAGTAGTACGATACAATAGACAAATTGAATAAAAAAAATTACACTGAAATTGTGCAAACCAAAATACAATGGTACAACAACATTATAGAAATAGGATCGAAATTTAATTAAGAAAGGCCGAGGCTCGTGTGATGTCTTTAAAATAAATTCGCCCTTCATCGTTGATGCTTAAGGATACAACGGCATCTATCTCCCAAGATACAACGACATACGAGTAGAAAAGGCCCCACTATGTTGCTACTTTGGCAAACTAGAAACGAGCCAAGAACTATCATATTGAAGACTAGCGCTAGAGAAAAACCTGAATAGAAAATTTGTGTATTTTTTTTTTTTAGTTCAAACTATGTAGACATGCCAATTTATAGCCACTCGAGAGAGAAGCGTAAAGGAGTTTATGGCCATTAACCTTCTATAATAACAGGACATAGTGCATGTGTTAGCCTGCCTTAATGCAAAGCACTAACAACAGGATTAATTTCTCAAAGGTCACAACCTTTGTGTTGCCACTGAATAAATCCTTCAGAAAACGTTTAATGAGCCTGATGTTTTACCTTTGAGGGAAGAACAGAATTTGCAAAAAGCAGCCTGCGCAAGGTCAACTAAATCTATGTGACATTCATGCTCACGGGATGCACGCTTGCAAGCATTAGGGCTTGGGTTGCGGGTCCCTGATTTTCAACCTAGTCTCACCCCCTGCATGCGCACGAGGGTCTCTTTGCTTCCATTCCCATGTGGGACTCCCTTTTTCTCCAACTATTTCCCAATTTCGTTGGCCACATTTTGGGCATTAATGTTTCATTCACCCAAGCATCATTTTGAGTATACAATATGCCATTTCAAAGATCTCATAGAGGAGATGTCGAGCCTACTTTGACCTTTCACAAACATCAAGTAGGACTTGCTCAAAATCTAGCCTCAAAAAAATACCCACTTAATACGATTCATACACGACAACAAATTCGAGATTATATGACCATTATTTAATGACATTTTCTCAAAAACTATCATGATAAAGGAAAAAAAAAAACACGACGAGTTATGCCCGTAAAGACGAAAAACGTCGTGGAACGGGCGGCATGTACCACGATGGTTTTTTAAAAAACCATCATGGAAGCCGAATTTACCACAACGGTTTTTTTAAAAACCATTGTCGTAGAAGGTATATTATACGACGGTTTTTATAAAAATCATCGTGAAAAATGGTCAACGAAAATTAAAAAGCTTGCCCTTACAGCAGTTAGTGAGATTTAAAAACCATCGTGAAAGATGGTCAGTGAAAATTAAATAGCTCGCTCTAACCACAATCAGTGAAATTTTAAAAGGCCCGCTCTCTCTCTCTTTCTTATTCGAATTAGCACTCAAACTCAACCATTTTCTCTCTAAACCTAGTCCGACCTCTCTCTTTCTAACCCTTAAGTCCTCTCTCTCTACCACTACTGTCACCACTTCGTCTTTGCCTCGATCCAACATGCTGCTGTTAGCCTTAAGGCCTCCACAACCTATGAGCCTATCGCCATCCCTCGTTTGTGAAGTTCTTCTCTTCAAGTGTCTTCTCTTTAAGCTCGTCGCCTCCATGAACCCCACGTCCGACCACCGTTTAGTACAATTTAGTTTCTTTTCTTATTGTTTATTTTTAATAAAAAATTTAGTTATATAATTTTAGTTTTAATTATTTATGGTTTGTATATGTGATGCTCACTATACTTTAATGACCTCTCTAAGTGTTCTTTTCTTTGAGCTCATTACCTCCATGACCACACAATTGCCCGCCTCCAACCGCCATTTGGTAACTTTTTATTTCTTTTTTTATTGTTTAGTTTATTTTTAATTTTTAGTTATATTGTTTTAGTTTTAATTATTTTATAGTTTTTGTGAACTAATTTGTTTTAGTTGTTTAATTCTAACTTTAGTTTTAGTTTTAGCTTTAGTTACTTTCTATTTATTTGTGTATGTGTTTGTATATGTGATGCGCACTACACGTTTGATGAAAATCCTCTATGACTATCATACAATTATTTATATTTTTTGTGGCTTAAAACTCACTAGCAATCAAGGCCTTGTATTTGTGGATAATATATGGGACTAGCCATCCCATGAGAAATAAAAAATTCTGATTTTTTTTTCGCTATGACTAATCTTCCACAATAGTTTTTACCAAAAACCGTTGTGGAAACTATATCTTACGAAAGGTAGAAATTAACCAAGATTATACGACAATTTTCATTGAAAACCGTCGTATAATCTACAAATTCCACGACAGTTTTTTAAAAAATCGTCATTGTAGCCTCCTATAGAACACACTTAATACTCGTCATTAATGGCATTCCACGACGTAAAAAACCATCGTGAAAAGTCTCTTGGGTACCATGAAGGACGATTTCACTATGGTTTTTTGACAGTCGTGAATGCATTACACAACGGTTTTAAACTGTTGTGTAATGCTTAATTTTTACTAGTGATAAACAATGCTTTTCCTACAATCCTTACATGAATGAAATTGACAAATGACATGAATCAAGTGATGGACACTAAATTTTTGACTTGATGATAGAGTTCAAAGGTTGGATCCCACAAAGGATAAGTAGGTGTAACCTTTTGAGCCTTCTTTTATGAAAGTATATTTACTAGACTGAGTAATCATCAGAGGCGATGTCCTTAAATTATTTTGTCGTTTGTGTAAACACTGATATACCTCATATAGAAATCTTTCCTACAACATCTCCTTACTTCCACAAGAATCTTTAAAGAATTGAGTCCTTTAGAATTCTCCTTTGACCAAATATGTGATTTTTTATCAAGGAATAACTCACGTTAGTTTGCTCGGTATTCTAATGCATAAGAATCATAAATAGCATAGCTTAACCTTATTTCTATGGATATCATTGTTTTCATCATAAGAATGGACAGGAGAATAACCCTTAAAGTGATTTACCATAGTCTTTATAACTAAGTTGTCCCTTTGGACCTAGATCTTGGGATCCAGTCAACTAGGTCGGGTTTTTATTTCATAGGCTTTAGTCCCATTCCCCTCAATGATGTTTCAACCAACTCTTTGTTTAACCTTTGGTTAGTGGATCTACAATGTTACCCTTTGACATCATATAGTCAATAGAGATAACCCTAATTAAGAGTAGTTGTCTAACAGTAGTATATCTATGATGTATATGTCTAGACTTACTATTGTACATGTTGTTATATTCTATTCATATTACCAAGTTGATTGTCACAATGAACATATTGTTGACATAAGCTTCGACCACCTTGAAATATCCTTTAAAAAATGGTGTAGCCATTTTGCCTCTTCATTGTAAATATCTAAGCAACTTAGACTCCATTGTGGATTTGGCTATAGCAATTAGTTTAAAGGATTTTTAGGATACTACTACACCTACTAATGTAAATACAAATCCATTCACCAACTTTTAAGTCTTTAATATCAAGTATCTTGTTTACATTAATATATTCTTCTAAAACAACAGGATATTAGGTATAATTGAACCCGTAACTACGAGTATACCATAAGTATCTCAGTGCTATGATAATTATTTTCTAGTGTTCAACCCCTAGGTTACTTGTATATCTACTTACCTTACTAATAGTGCATGTTGCTTCTGGTCTTGTGCAACTCATTAGGTACATCAAACTTCTAATCATTCTAGAGTACTCAACTTGAGAGACACTCTCAACCTTCTTCCTACAAAAATGTAGACTTTTGTCTATTGGTATTCTAGCTATGCTAGAATCATTTTTACTAGATTTCTCTAGTATTTTCTCTACATAGTGCGACTGACTTAATGAGAACTTTGGATATTCTAGAGATTTTTACTCTAAAAATTATATCAACAAGTCTCATATCTTTCATGTGAAATCTTGAATTTAACATATCTTTGGTAGACTTGATCATTCTATTATATGTCATCTACACAAAACCAAGATTATATAGTCATTCTCTATATCCTTAATGTAGACACACTTGTCACATTCGTTGATTTTCAAACCAATTTCTATCATGGCCCTATCAAATTTCTCATGCCATTATGTTGGTGCTTGTTTCAAGCCATAAAAAGACTTCACTATAACAATTTTTTGATTATACAACCTTTATTTAACGATCGTTTCTCAAAAATCGTCGTAATAAGGAGAAAAAAACGCAATGAATTATGCCTACGAAAACAAAAACTATCATGAAATGGGCGGGAACTATCATGACGGTTTTTTAAAAAACCATCGTCGTAAACAGTATATACCACGATGGTTTTTTTAAAAAACCATCATGGTAGTTCCGCCCCATTCCACGATGGTTTTTTAAAAAAAAGTCATGGTAGCTTACTTAAAACCCACTTCAAATACTCACTTCTCAAATACAAACACAGACCTGTCCGAATTAGCTGCTGCCATCCCTCTCCGCCTCCATACTCCTTAATCTCAGTCCAAATTGTAAGTTTTTGTTAGAAATTGATAAATAGTTGTTGATTTTGTTGTATAATTAATCCAAAATTGATAAATAGTTGTTGATTTTATTGTTTATTCTGTGAAATTTCTATTGTGGATCATGGGTATGATTTATTTGTTTTATAATAAGTATGTGTAACTTGTTTTATGATGGGTGATGTTTTTGTTTTATGCTTAGAGAATATAGATATAGGTGGGTATATATATATAATTTGTGAAATTAATTTTAATTGAATATTTGCTATTTATTATTTCGATTTAGGACTTGCAAAATGGATAGAAAATGGATGTGGGATTTTCGATTATCTAAAGAGTATGTGAATGGTGTGGAAGAGTTCTTAGATTTTGCTGAAAGTCATGCCAATGGTGATAAAATTTGGTGTCCTTGTGTTCAATGTAGAAACCATAGATTGCATCCAATTCTAATTGTAAGAGGACATTTATTTCGAAATGGAATTATAAGTAGTTATCAAACATGACATTTTCATGGCAAGTCTAATTTTAATCCAACTTTAGTAATTAAAGAAAAGGAAACTATTGTGAAGAATAATATGGATAATCAAGACAGTATGGTTGACATGGTCAATGAAATAATTTAGACAATTTTTTTATGACCGTTTTATTATGAAACCATCGTCAAAAAATATTCTACAATGGTTTTTTGCAAAAACTGTTATGGAATTATAAGCTTCACGATAGTTTTTTCAAAAACCATCATGGAATGCTGTAAAAAATCACAGTATTTGAAATGCTGTGATAGGCTTTCACGGCGGTTTTTGCAAAAACTATCATGGAATGCTGTAAAAAATGATAGCATTTGAAATGCTGTGATAAGCTTCCAACCCCCCATTCCCCACCCAACCCCCCATTCCCCCACCAACCCTATCCGGCACCCACGTCGCCTACCCCCACCCCCCTAGCCGCCCTCCAATCATATGTGTAATTGTGTATATGTGAATATGTGTAATTGTGTGAATATATGTAATATGTGAAATTGTGTAATTGAAATTCTAAATTTGTGAATATGTGTAATATGTGAAATTATGTGAATATGTGGAATTGTGTAGTTGAAATTGCAAACTTGTGAATATGTGAAATTATGTGAATATGTGTAATATGTGAAATTGTGTAATTGAAATTGTAAATTTGTGAATATGTGTAATATGTAAAATTATGTGAATATGTGAAATTGTGTAGTTGAAATTCTAAACTTGTGAATATATGAAGATGTGAATATGTGAAATTATGTGAAGATATGAAATCGGGAACTTGAAATTGTAAACTTATGAATATGTGAAGATGTGAATATGTGTAATATGTGAAATTGTGTAATTAAAATTGTCAATTTGTGAATATGTGTAATAGGTGAAATTATGTAAATATGTGTAATATGTGAAATTGTGTAATTGAAATTGTAAATTTGTGAATATGTGTAATATGTGAAATTATGTGAATATGGGAAATTTTGTAATTGAAAATGTAAACTTGTGAATATATGAAGATGTGAATATGTGTAATATGTAATTTAATATTACTATGTGTGCATTAGTTTTTGCTTACTTTGCACAGGTATAATGATGGAGAACATTGGATGTTGGCACCTATTTCACCATAGGAGGGCCAAATATATTGGTTTGATCCCCTCGGACACCCACCACGTGAGGATTTTATATCAGTCACGAGATTGTAACTATTAATATTCTCTTATAAAATTAACTATTTTAAGTCCCACATAATTGTATAGTCTATTAATTCATTTAAACATGACACATTGTTAGGGCACTTAACGATTGAAAGCTTTAAGCTGGAAGCGGTGTTACAAACCGACCGAACAGAACGCTATATTCTAAACGTAAGTGTCCAAGACAACAAGAAAACATAGAATATGGTCTTTTTATTCTACGCTTCATGCGAGATATAATTACAAGTGGTATACAAGTCCTAGAAAAAAAAGATTTTTATATACATATGGATATACATGAAGTTAGATTAAAGTGGGTACAATTTGTAAGTAGGTATGTGCTCCTTAGATAGACATATGGAGATAGTAGATAAACAATTGCTCAAAATAGCTCAAATGTAAACGATCTTATAAATACCTTGTAATTTTAATATACATCAATTTTTATATGCAATCAAGGCCTTGTTGTAATAGATAATACACTGGACTGGTTATCCTATGGGAAATAAAAAATTTTTGGATATTTTTTTTGTGGCAATACTAATTTTCATTTACAAGGATTCCCTGACCTTTTTTTAGAAAAACTGTCGTGGAATCTAAGCTTCCATGACGGTTTTCCTCAAAAAAGGTTGCGGAAGAAAATTGTCGTGGAAACTTAGATTCCACAATGGTTTTTTAAAAAATCGTCGTGGAAGATGTATTTGATGCATTTTGAGAGTAAGGCAACAATTGTGATAATCATCTAGATGGAATTTATTTTCATCACAAGAGAGTATGTATCAAAGTAATCAAGACCTTCTTGTTACTTGTATCCTTTAATTACAAGTCAAAAGTCTTAGGTATGAGTGTTGAGAGATGGGAAAGAAAACTCTGAAGTCTATAGTGGTCATAGGGCTATATAGATTTCTTCAACTAAATCTCCATCAAGAAAAGCTATTCTTGCGTCCATTCTATGCATTTTGAGATTTCGTAAGGCAACAATTATGATAATCATCTAGATGAAATTTATTCTTGTCACAAGAGAATACGAGTCAAAGTAATTAAGACTTTCATATTACTTGTATTCTTTAATTACAAGTTAGGAAGTTTCAAGTTCAATTGTTGAGGACGCAAAAGAAAATCTTGAGGACTATAGTGGCTCAAAGTGGACAGTACAGATAAACAACGAGTATAAAACCCATTAATATCAAGGGTCTCATAAGGTAGGCCCCATGGGGTTTGTGGTGTTACAAGTACCCACACCTGATAATACAAATAACATTGGTACCAAATGGATCTTCAAAAACAAGTCTACTGAGCATAGAAACATAGTCATAAACAAAGCCAGACTTATGGCTCAATGGTACACACAGGCTGAAGGAATCTAGTTTGGAGAAACAGTTACCCATGTTGCTAGACTTGAGTCCATACGTCTCCTTCTTACTGTGTCCTGTGCACTCAGGATCAAACTACTTTGGATGGACATGAAGAGTTCTTTTCTCGAAGGGATCATAAATGAAGAGTTATATGGTTGAGCAACTAAAGGGATTTAAGGATTTACATCATCCTGATCACGTGTACAGACTGAAAAAAGCTCTGTATGAGTTAAAATGGGCCCCAAGAGCATGGTACCAGAGGTTGATTATACACCTAAATAAAGGCTACTCACATGGTGGTGCTGATAAGATGCCTTTCATCAAGAGGAGCAAGTCTGACTTTATAGTTCTATAAATCTATGTTGATGACATAGTGTTTGGCTCCTTATCCAAGAAGCAAGCAAAGGAATTCATCTAACTAATGCATAATGAGTTTGAAATGAGTATGTTAGGCGAACTCAACTTTTTCCTTCGCTTACAAATTAAACAAATAGATGGTGGTATTTTCTTTTTACGACCTAAATATGCTAAAGATTTTGGTCTTGAAAATGCTAAACCCTTCCAAATGAGTACCACTCTTAAACTCTGTGACGATAAAAAAGTCAAGTATGTTGATCAAAGTTTATATACAAATATGACCAGTAGTTTGCTACACTTTTTTTTTATGGTGAACCATCTGGTATCCGGACCCACCATATAGAGGCACGAACCCATATAAAGGGTCCTTCAACTCTAGCGGGAGTAAACCCGACTAATCCGGATTCGAGCCGGGTTGGACCCATACGGGGAAGCTCTCCCAACACCTGTTTCTCCATACACAAAACTCAAACTCGAGACCTAGTTTGCTACACTTTACTATAGTCATTCTGACATATTCTTTATTGTTGGCCTATGTTCCCGATACTAGGTAGATTCGAAAAATTCACAAGTCACTGTAGTAAAGAAGATCATTCATTATGGAAGGGAACCTTATTCAATTCAAGTACCAAGCACATTAATATTAGGCACCACTTCATTCGTGAACTTGTTGAAAATATGGTTGCTGTGCTCAAACATGTTCAAATCAATTTTTAGTTGGCTCACATGTTTGCAAGTGTTTTAAAAAATAAAGAGAAAATTTGAATATGGTATATGTGTTTTTATTTCTATATTCTGTCTATGCTAACACTGCAAATGTTTTTAACCTGAAAAATCTGTGTAGAGAGATTGTTGACTAACTGACTTCTTTCCACACTTGAGAAAAATTGTCTTATAGGGATAGTGTTGAGTAAAAAGGATGGAAATTAAATTGAAAGAGGTTGTATTTACAGTGTTGACCTATAGCCTGATGCTAGATATATGGGTGATGATCCCCAATTGAGGACTTCATGATATTCAACAGTGGTGGAAGGCTACTACTAGGAATCAACTCTAATTATTGATAACTCTATAAAAAGAGAGTTATTCTTGTACTTTAATGCATATATTTTTGGTATGTTCTTGATGTTTTTATTTAATTTTATCTTGGTTTGCTTGTTTTTATATATTCTATTTTGTTAATTTGATTTCATTTGTTATTGTTCTTGTTGTTATTTTTTCCTCTATTTATTTTAATTTTCCTTTTTGTGTAGGCATAAAGGGGAAACATGAAAAGAAAGAATTAATTTGAGGGTCAAAAGTGTCGAAAAAGGGGGAAAATTTTGAATTTGACGCAACCCTAACCGAGTACCAGATGCGCGACGCTAAGCTCCCATCTACTCCCATAATGCAGCTGTCGGATCAACGTGGAGGGGTCCCAGATTCGTGCGTGGAATCACCCAATTAGTGTGCGTCATGCATCAGTGCGGGCAACTCCTTGCCTTATCATCATACGCCGCGTGTCCTGCATGCAGACGTACGTCAAAGCTCTGCCTGAGATCCAGTGCTTTGCACTGTCTATCCTTCTTCATGCATCCTGTGCTGTCGCCAGTCCGAGCTTAGCATTTTAAAGCTATAAAAAAGCGAAAGAAGAAGATCAGGGACAAAGAAACAACTTGGAGTTTTTGGTTTTTTTTTTTTCTAATTTTATTTTTCTTATTTTTGTATAATCTAAAGATGCTTATTTATTGATGCTGGTTAATTTTATTTTTTATTATGGTTTGATTCTTATTGTTCTAGGGATTTCAATTTAACTCATTCATGTTTCTTTAATTTTCTATTTATTCAAATTAATTGTGTTTGTCTAAATTATATTTGTTGAGGGTGAGCTCGTCGTCATCGTCGAAGAGCCAAACTTCAGATAGTCGGCCAAACAGCTTGGCAGAGTTACCAGGAGCATACTACTGATCCTAATGTCCCTAGATATTATGTCCGAGGTGCTTTTCAGGGCCACCCGGGTCCCACCTAAGTAGGTCGCCATCTTGAATTGATTACCAGCTCGAGTCGGATTATTCTCACTTGAAAGTGGGCTGCTACTCGCCATCACTGGCCAACAAATGGCAAACAAATCGCCGTCGGATAGGAGCCAATCCATCGGCAGAGGGACGTGACACTTGTCACTTGTCACCTAACACACCTTAATGTGACACTTAGGTTGTGGGCAAAACCCACCTAACACTCGGTCCAAGTAGTAGCCTATAAATAGGATGCATTTATTGCATCCTGATATACAAGCTCCTTCCCACCTAATAAGTTCCCGACCCCTATTGAGCAACCCCTGCCTTGAGCATCGGAGAACCTTTATCTGTTGACTTGACATTTTCTTACCTCCGAAGCGTCCCTCCTCTTGTTACAGGTCTACCTGATCAGGCAAAGACGAACAGGACAGAGCTAAGTACCGTGTGCCGCCGCACACGATGTTGATTCGACACTGGACCTCGGTAAGCTTCAACAATATTGGATAATTATTCTATGAGGTGTTAATGCTTCTAATTGAGTGATCGCCAACTAGTCAATTAAGAAGCCGTGAATTGCTATCTAGAGGAGGATTTACGCGCTAGGCCAATCATAGAGTAACTTAGTCTAAGCATGATAGGAATTATCCCAATATGATTATATATCCATTGATGAAATCCACGAAGCTACTGAATTATAATTAATTAGTAGGCACATGAATATAGTTTACTAGTTAATATAGGATATTTTCAATTGACTACCGGGATGGCTTTTCGAAAGTGTAGGAGGTTTCGGCTATTATTCAACTAAATAACAAAATTAGGATGATTAATGGACGTTTTGCGATATGATTAGGCAAAATTGAATCTTTAACGTGTTTTATTTCATTTGTTTCATTTAATTTATCTAAATTTCGTCAATTTAGTTTTAGTTTTAGTTTTTATTTTTATTTCTAATCAATTATTCAAATAATCTTAGAGCTAATACAATTTTGGTAATTAGTTAAAATTAAACATAATCTCCATGAAAACGATATCTGTACTCTTAGTATACTTTATTACTTGTACGATTTTATGCAATTGTTGATTCCAACCAAACAGTTATCCATTGATGTACCATTAGTAAGAAACCACCAATTGATATGGATGACGGCTGCCACTGTAGATATATGAAAGCTACCAATGTTGAACATGAAGTTGCTACCTAAAAATGAAATTGAGTGCCAGAAGAATCATATGCAAAAGATA
>CAMOHE010053885.1:0-12460 GCA_946598075.1 Artocarpus hirsutus
ACATAACCTAATCCATAATAAGTATTAAAGTCCTTTTTGTCACTAGATACCTTGATTAAACATAAGACATGGTTTATGTCATCCTTATACTATTTAATCATATTATTTCTCAATCTTAAGTAGACTGATATTGATAACCCTTATCAATTCATTTCAGTATGGCTATACATTTTACTTCAGTCTAACTTATCGAGGGGCTCTTAGATATCTTTCTCATGATAAATGAGGGACAAATTCCTTCTTAACCACTCACATTCCTCACATGATTCACTTTATATCCAACAACAATCCATTCCATCATCCTGTTAAAGATAATATTAGATTGTGTCAAAATATAGAACTTGTCATGTAGGAAACCGTGATAATTTCAGGTCAGAGGACTAGGATAATACTATTGTGATGAGAATCACTTATGACAATTACCCATGTAGTATTCTCATAGCGAGTCGATCCAATACACCATTTCTCAAATATGTATCTATGAGTTGACTTAGTATCTCATACGCATGATTAGTAAAACATAATCATCAGTCAAACTTCATACTAGTCTTTATTCATTATTATCCCAATAATAATGATAGACTAGGGATAATTGAGAATATAATTCAATTTTTACCTAAGAGTTTTACTATCAAGTCACATACTTGATGACCTTAGGCAGAATTAACTATTTATTAAATAATAATAATGAAAATGCCTCTTTATTAATAAAATGTAAATGTAATGAAGTCAATATGTGGTCATTACATAATTGACCTAGGGCACAGCACTAACAATATGTACGTGAAAGCATGAGTCCTTGTGCGGTTAGTGCTTAAGAAGGATGGGACATGGAGAATGTGTGTAGATTGCCGAGGCATCAACAATATTACGATAAATGATATGGACCCACCTAACTCCACCCCAAAAGCTAGCTCGTGAGGGGAGGATTGTGAACCCATATATATAACACCCAAGACCTCTCTTCCTAACCGATGTAGGACACATAAAAAATAATAGCTTAGTCCCCAACTTTGCCCACAAGGTCTTCCAAAAGTAACTCAAGAACTTTGCATCTTTATCAAAAACAATACTCCTAGGCATGCCATGCAACCTAACAATCTCCTTGAAAAACAAATCATCTATATGTGATGCATCATCTGTTTTATGACATGCAATGAAGTGTGCCATCTTAAAAAACCTATCAACTGCCACAAAAACATAATATCTCCCCCTCTTAGTCCTAGGTAACCCCAACACAAAATCATGGAGATGTCAACCCAAGGTTTTCTAGGAATAGGAAGTGGCATATATAACCCATGTGGTTGCAGCCTAGACTTAGCTTGTCTACATATAATTTATCTCCCACAAATCCTCTCAACATCATGCTTCATATGTGACCAAAAGGAATGCTCATGCAAGACACCTAAAGTCTTATCTACTCCAAAGTGACCCATTAAACCACCGCCATGTGCTTCTCTAACCAACAACTCACGCAAACAAGAATGAGGAATGCAAAGTTTATTTTCTTGAAACAAGAAACCCTAATGTAAGTAGTATTTCCCACATGTCTCCTTTGTGCAATCTTTAAACACAACTCCAAAATCAGAATCCAAAGCATACAATTCTTTAATGTACTCAAATCCAAGCAACTTAGCATCAAGGGTTGAAAGTAGGCGTACCTGCAAGATAGTGCATCAGCAACTATGTTTTCCTTACCTTGCTTGTATTTGATCACATATGGGAATGTCTCAATGAGTTCTGCCTACTTGGCATGGTGTTTATTAAGTTTGTGCTACCCCTTCAAATGCTTCAAGGATTCATGATGCATGTGAATCACAAACTCCTTCGGCTAAAGATGCCAAGTCTCTAAAGTTCGTACTAATGCATACATCTCCTTATCATAAGTGGGATAATTTAGAGCGGCCCCACTCAACTTTTCACTAAAGTATGCAACCGGTCTTCCTTCTTGCATCAAAACACCTCCAATACTTGTACCTGAAGCATCACACTTAATTTCAAATTTTTAGTGAAGTTAGGTAAAACAAGTAGAGGTGCATTTGTTAACTTCTCCTTGATCGGTTTGAATGCCTTTCTTGTTCCTCTCCCCACTTAAACAGAACATTCTTCTTGATGACTTCAGTCAAAGGTGCGACCAGGCTACTAAATCCTGAATAAAATGCTGGAAGAAACTAGCCAAGCTATGAAAACTTCTCACTTGTCCTATGGTTGTAGGAGTTGGCCAATCTTGGATTGCTTTCACCTTTTCCTCATCAACCTGTATACATTGCGCACTCACAACAAAACCAAAAAATACAAGCTTATATGTGCAAAAAGTACATTTCTTGAAGTTAGCAAACTTTTCTTTCCTTAAAACATCTAAAGCAAGCTTTAAATGTTCAACATGATCATCCAAGTTTTTGCTATAAATCAGGATATCATCAAAGTAGACAACTACAAATTGACCAATGTAAGCAAGCAAGACATGGTTCATAAGTCTCATGAAAGTGTTAGGTGCATTAGTTAATCCGAAAGGCATAACTAACCATTCATATAAACCATATTTTGTTTTAAATGTAGTTTTTCACTCATCTCCTTCCTTCATCCTAATTTGGTGATATCCACGCTTAAGATCAATCTTGGTAAAAATACAAGAACCATGCAATTCATCCAGCATATCATTTAGCCTAGGAATGGGATGACGATACTTTACTTATATGGACCCACCTAACTCCACCCCAAAAGCTAGCTCATGAGGGGGGGATTGTGAACCCATATATATAACACCTAAGACCTCTCTTCCTAACCGATGTGGGGCATATCAGGTATGGCCTTGAATGCTTCAAGGTAGGTAACACGAATTTCTCCACTAACTCGATGCTGGCCACATTTGTGCAACTTCCTCCATCTATCATCACACTACAAACCTTGTTATTCACAAAACACCGTGCATGAAACAAATTCTCTTACTGATTATTCTCTTCTTCACTAGCCTGTGCACTGAGAGCTCGTCTTGCCACTAATGACTCTCGAACTACAGCACAATCCCCTTCATCTACATCTTCAAGAGGTGGCATGTAATCTACTTCTTCTTCTTCTTCATCCTCTGAAACAATCTCTCCTTGAGCTGTAATCACCATTACTCTCTTGTTTGGACATTCGCAAGATATGTAACCCCTGCCTTGACATTTAAAGCACTTAATGTCACGACCTTTTGAGGTAGAAAATTCAGTGTTACCTTGTTTAGGTGCAACAACTTGTTTGGCATCCTTAGAGGGCTCAATCTTTGGCTTGTTTGCTGGAAAGTCATCTCGTTTAGGGGCTGGTCTCCATGTGTTTGAGGTAGCCATGCTAGATCCCCTCCAAGCCATGTTTCTTCACTTCAACTGCTGCTTCACTTTGATGGCTTGGTGCACCATATCTGTCAGCTCCACATAATGCTGCATTTCTACCACTTCTGCAATCTCACGGTTTAAACCATGCAAGAACCTAGCCATAGCGGCCTCCCGGTCCTCGACTACATTTGCGCAGATCATGGCGACCTCCATCTCTTTATGATATTCATCAACACTCCTATTACCTTATATGAGGCGTTGGAGCTTGTTGTACAACTCCTTATGGTAGTAACTTGGGATATATCATCTGCGCATGATTGCTTTCATTTCCTCCCACGTCTCAACAGTTCACTCTCTGTTTCTTCTTCCATCCTTCAACAACTGATCCCACCAAACAATAGCATAGTTAGTGAATTCAACTGCAGCAAGTTTTACCATTTTCAACTCTAAGTAGTTGTCACAATCGAAGACCATCTCTATCCTCTTCTCCCACTCTAGATACACCTCAAGATCATTTTTTCCTTAGAAGGATAGAATCTTCACCTTGATGCTTCCTAAGTTATCATCCTGCCTCTGCCTACCTAGCCTATCTTCTCTATTCCCTAAACCATGCCCAAACCTGCCCCGGCTATTAGGTGGATCATCAAACTCCTCCCAGTCATCATCATCCTCTATATCCCCCCATTGTTCACCATGGTGTACACGTCTAGGTTGCCTAATGGGATTATTTTGGCACTACCCCCTAGGTGTCCCCTCTTCCAACCTATCCATTCTCTCATGTAAAGGTTCCAATTTAGCTTTTATCATCCGTCTAAGTTCCTCCATCAAAGCTTGTAACTGTAGGTTTGGAATGGTTCATTGTTAGGCCTCTTAGTTGAATTATCTTTTGTTTAAAGTCTGTAAGAAAAGGATAGAATCCTCACAAGCACTCCCTCATATGTTTCACTCAAGAATGATTTGCTCACACTCGTGTTTCACTTAAATTGGCTCTTAACTTAATGTTCTCACTGCTCTTGCCTTTTTCCACTCGTTGTGACTTCTCAAATTCTTAATCAGACTCAAGAAACACACAAGATTCAAGCAGCAATTCAAACAAACCAGACTCAACCCAAACAATCCACAAGATTTGACATGCAATACATAGAATGGCAAACGAAGACTCAATAATAACAAAGATGCTAAATCACAAGAACGTGTAAAATGAATAGTTGAATTTTTTATTTTTTATTTTTTGCTATGGAGTAAAGTGTGTTCTAGGCTTATGGAACCCTATAGAGGTGAAAATAAACAAAAAATTTTAAGATGGGTCTCCAGACTTTTTTTTTTTTGGGTCCTCTTGTTTTCTTCTTTCCCTTGTTTTTCTTTTCTTTTTCTTTCTTTTCTTTTTTTTTTTCATTCTTTTCTTTTTGGATCCTTTTTTTTTTTTGGTAAAACTAGAATCAACACACAAACAAGCAGGTGTGCACAAATAAATGAGAAACAAATGGAAACAACCGAATTCAAATCAAATGGAAACTAATTGAAACAAGTATTCAAGCAAACAGAATTAGCAAAAATTTGAACAAGAAGAGAAAAAACGAAGAAAAGAGTTCAGCCAAGAAATTCAGACCTCAAACTAGAATTTTTTTTTCAAGACTCTAAATTCGACTAAACAAGAACAAGAATATAAAATAAAGGATAGTCAAACTTGCCTTGGAACCTAAGCTCTGATGCCAACTAATATGAACCCTGCCAACTAACATGACAAGACCTGACATCAAATCTAGAATCAAACCCTTAATCCCTTAAGGCACACGTTTGTTAAGCCTTGACCCATAATCTAGAGAGACACGAACCAAGAACCACGGATAGAAAGACGCCACACGTAGAATTGCAAGATGCTTAAAACCCTAGATGATACGTTAGATTGTTGAACGCCACAAGATTAATCTTAATAAGTTCAAAGAGTCTTCTCAAGAAAATAAGAAGAACGCAAGAAAACCTCACCAAAGGTCGTGAATGATGATTTGATTTGATACGAACCATGCCAACCATGTGACAAAACCCGATGCCAAATCTGGAATTTCGAACCCCAAGACCTCTCAAGTTGAGTGGAACTGTGACCCGTTGCTTAGCAAAGCAAGAACCTTGGTATGATGGAGACGCCACAAACGAGTATGGAAAGTTCGTTTGATAAGTCAATTGAACGCCACAAGGAATCCTTGATAAGTTTGGATAAGTTTCTTCAAGAATTCAAGAAGAATAACTTTCAATATGAATGATCATCAAAACTGAATTGCATAATCTGAAAGATGGCCTTATATGGCCGAAAATTCACACAGGGTTTATGTTTAAATGTAAAATTCCTAATCTACCCTTAATGAAAGTAACGCCTAAATAAAACCCTAGGTTGGAATTATTTAACTCGAGATTCCTTCCTCCTAATCACGCCTATAATAAAGCCTAAACAAAGATTCTAAATTTCAAATTCTGAAGCTGAAACCTAAACTAAATTAAGATTACAAAGAATTCAAATCTTGAATCTTGAATCCTTTGCTGGACACACCACTCCTACATGTGTATGTGTACGGAATGAATAAGCAAGTTGGCCATGCAAGGACTCAATTTGTGCAATGCGCGTGTACGGCACTCAATGCGCATGTACAACTGATTGCCTCCCTTTCGGCTCTACTTTGATGAGCAAAACCAGCCTTTCTTCTTATTGTAGAACTCTCTGGACCAAGTTATTCAGCTTTTCTTTGAATCTTTTAGCTCGAGCCCTAGTCATTGGGCCAACTGGAACTTGAACCAGATCATGAAAATTTCTTGCAGCCTTGATGTCCTCATCATTCGCCCCCTCTTGAGAAGGATTTGTCCTCAAATCAACACCTGCATCAAAAGCACTCAAGTCAGAAACATTGAAAGTAGCGTTAACACTGTACTCACCTGGTAAGTCAAGTCTATAGGTATTATCATTGATCCGTTCTAGCACTTGAAAAGGACCATCTCCTCGGTGTAGCAACTTAGAATGTCTTTGTGCTAGAAATTGTTCTTTCCTCATGTGTAACCACACCCAATCACCGGGCTCAAAAACCATCTTCTGACGTCCCTTGTTAGCTTGCTTGATGAATTGTTCAGTTCTCCTCTCTATGTTTAATGAGCTGAAATGCCTTCTCTTGTTCTTCACCCCATTTGAATGCAACGTTCTTCTTGATAACTTGGGTAAGCGGTGTTACAATGGTGCTAAAATCTTTTACAAACCTCCTGTAAAAACTAGCAAGTCCATGAAAACTTCTAACATCACCTTTACTAGAGGGGGTCGGCCAATCTTGGATGGCTTTGATCTTCGCTTCATCAACCTCAATACCTTAAGCACTAACAACAAAACCTAGGAAAACAAGCTTATCGGTGCAGAAAGTACACTTTTTGAGGTTAGCATATAACTTCTCCTTTCTAAGCACATCCAAAACCAAACGCAAATGTGAGATATGTTCATGCAAACTCTTGCTGTAAATCAGGATATCATCAAAATATACCACAACAAATTTACTAATGAAAGCACGCAAAACATGATTCATTAAACGCATGAAAGTGCTAGGTGAATTAGTTAATCCAAACGGCATAACTAACCACTCATACAACCCATATTTAGTTTTAAACGCTGTCTTCTATTCTGATGAGGGCATCGGTAACACAAGCAAGAGCACAAGGGATGAGACATATTTAGATCAAATTCAAGTTCCCATTGGTCCAGTTACGAGAGCTCGTGCGAAGAAATTCAAAGAAATGCTTATTGGGCTGATTCAAGCATCTTGGGCTCAAGCTATCGCATGGAGGCCCATTGAGGGAATTGCATGTGACATCCAGACCAACAAATGCGTGATTCAAGTTCTAGAAGGGACCGAATAATCCTATGGCTGCAAATAATCTCGCTACTTTCCATTTTAGTTACTTTCCCAATTTGAGGCGACAAGTGACGAGAAGAATCAGCTAATTGCCTGATTATTGTCTAGTTTCCTTTTCTTTTACAAAACATGCATTTACTTTTATATTATTGTAAGGCTTTTAAGCCATTTAGGAAACTTACTTTATTTGCTTTAGATTGAGCATCTTTTTGGCTGGTAATTGATTTGCCCGAAATTCCATGGGGAATTAGGAGCTCAAAATCCACAAAGAAAACCACTATATATTGTAACGAATTTCATTCAATGGTAACTAAGTTTTTACACAATTGGAGGTTTAATTCTCTTTGGTTCCTAAACAAACTATTCAAACTTATCAGAAAATTCTGTGGCATTCATAGACTTATCAATCAGTCCGTCCATAACTGATTATGGCGTCCTCACATATCAAGGTTTGTGCTTCTTGTTGGGCATCGGGTCGCGGTTTCATACAAAACCGATTTGAAATTTCGATCTTGGAGACCAATTTTGGTTAGGGTCACATCAGTTGTTGGCGGGGTTCATATCATTTGGCATCAGAGTAAGGGTTCTAATCAAGTTTTGCTTATCCATTCCGTTAGTTTTCATTTTTTTTCAATTATTTGTGAGTCTTGATTTCCATTATCAAAGTCGGGTTTAAAAAAAAAAAAAAAGAGGATCCGAAAGAAAAGAAAAGAAAACGAAAAGAAAAGAAAGAAAAACAAGGGAAAGAAAAAGACAAGGGGATCCGAAAAAAAAAAATAGTGTCTAGAGACCCATTGTAAAATTTTTTGTTTGATTCTTATTATTTATGGTTTAAGGAGCCCAAAACTGAATTCCCTACCAAGACCAAAATTTTTTGCTCAAATTTTCGTTTCTTTTGGGTGTGATTTTCGAAAGCCCAAATTAACATTGCCTGTTATACTCCTAGCCTATTTGGTAATCTATTTGTGAATTGTCAAGAAAATTTTGATATTGATTTGACTAGTTTTATAGGAACTGAGTGAGAATTTACGAGTGGAAAAAGGCACGAGAGGCTAGAGTAATAGAGTGGATAAAAGCCGAAAAGTATTGAGCGTAAACACGAGTGAAATTAGGTGAACCATTTCACAAGTGAAACACATAAGGGAGTGTGGTAAGGTCCTTTGCATTGTTTCTTACTTTGTTTTGCAGAAAAAAAAATGTCAAACAACAGCAAGAACACTATTGAGGGTACCTCTGGTGCAACAGATCCAAAAATCCTCATGGAAGCGATGATAGGAGAGATGAGACGATTGTTGAGAGGAGAGTTAGAACAGCTTCATGAGAGGATAGACCGGATAGAAAACGCACATGTGGAACAGCCACAACATGTTCCTCATGCGCGTAGGTGGGAAAGGGTTCCGGTTAGAGGAGAGGTTAATGACTACTATGGGGAAGAGTTTGATGAAGGAGAAGATTCAACGGGTAGTCACCGGAGATTTGGACGGGATAAAGGAGTGAGGAACTGGGAAAATGATAGTTTGAGAGGCATAAAATTGAAGATACCATCATTTCAAGGCAAATCAGATCCTGAAGTGTACCTAGAATGGGAGAAGAAAATGGAGTTCGTTTTCGACTGCTACAACTATTTTGAGGTGAAGAAGGTAAAACTGGCCGTAATTGAATTTTCTGATTATGCTATTACCTGGTGGGATCAACTTGTCATAAATAGGAGATGAAATAGAGAGCGGCCTATTGAGTCATGGGGAGAGATGAAGACCATGATGAGGAAGCAATTTGTACCAGCTTACTACTACCAGGAATTGTACAACAAACTCCAAAATCTTAAGCAAGGCAACCGGAGTGTGGAGGAGTACTATAAGGAGATGGAGATTATGATGATTCGAGCAAATATAGAGGAGGATCGGGAGGCTACAATGGCAAGGTTTTTGGCAGGCTTGAATCGAGAAATTCACAATGCCGTTGAGTTACAACATTATGTGGAGTTGGAGGACATGGTGCACATGGCTGTCAAAATTGAGAATCAACTTAAGAGGAGGGGTAGTAATACACGCCCAAGCCAAAACCCAAGTACATCTACTTGGAAAGTGAACCAATGGAGGAAGGATGAGAAGCAACCCAACACCAAGCCAAAGACCGAGCAAAAACAAGAGGTGGCCAGCCATGGAAATCAAGGTAAATCTGATTCTTCCACTACTCGAAATCGTGATATTAAATGTTTTAAATGTCAAGGCAGGGGTCACATAGCAAGCCAATGTCCGAACAAACGAGCTATGGTGATGCGGGACAATGGAGAGGTTGAAACCGACGAGGATTCAGACAACGATTCTATGCCTTCATTAGAGGATGCCGACGATGAGGAGTACGCTGCCCAAGGAGAATTGTTGGTTACAAGGAGAGCTCTTAGTGTGCAGGCCAAAGAAGAAGAAGAAGAGGTGCAACGGGAAAATATCTTCCATACTAGGTGCCATGTCCAAAACAAGGTATGTAGTGTGATTATTGATGGTGGGAGTTGTACTAATGTTGCTAGCACAACCATGGTAGAGAAGTTAGGGCTGCCAACAAGTAAGCATCCTCGACCTTATAAATTGCAATGGTTAAATGATAGTGGTGAGGTAAAGGTGCATAAGCAAGTGTTAGTTTCTTTTCGCATTGGAAGATATGAAGATGAAGTTTTGTGTGATGTGGTTCCGATACAAGCTGGGCACTTATTATTAGGCAGACCATGGCAATTTGATCGACGAGTTAAACATGATGGCTTCACCAACAAGTACTCATTTGTTCACATAAAAAAAGATCACTTTTGTTCCGCTATCACCAAAACAGGTCCATGAAGACCAAGAGAGCTTATAGAGAGAAAATGATAAAAGAAAAATGATGAGTGGAGAAAAACCAAAAGTGGGAGTGCAGAGAGAGAGTTCGGCCAGTGAAGAAAAAAAAGAAGAGATGGCAGAGAAAAAGGAGAGCAAAGGAGTGAAAATTGAGAGGGCTAAAAAAAATTCACAATCAACCAATCAGAGAAAAGCAGAGAGAAAAACAAACTTCTATGCACGAGGCGGCGAGATTAAAAGGGCTTTGTTTTCAAATCAGCCAATGATTGTACTCTTGTACAAAGAGGCATTTTTAAACACTAACGAAATTGACCCTGCATTGCCTAGTTCTGTTGTTTCTCTATTGCAGGACTTTGATGATGTATTTTCGGATGAGGTGCCTGCTGGTTTGCCACCAATTCAGGGAATAGAGCATCAGATTGATTTTGTACCTGGCACTTTTATTCCAAACTGACTGGCTTATAGAAGCAACCCCTAGGAGACAAAGTGATGAGGGCATCGGTAGCACAAGCAAGAGCACAAGGGAAGAGACATATTTAGATCCAATTCAAGTTCCCATTGGTCTGGTTACGAGAGCTCGTGCGAAGAAATTCAAAGAAATGCTTATTGGGCTGATTCAAGCATCTTGGGCTCAAGCTATCGCATGGAGGCCCATTGAGGGAATTGCATGTGACATCTAGACCAACAAATGCGTGATTCAAGTTCTAGAAGGGACCGAATAATCCTATGGCTGCAAATAATCTAGCTACTTTCCCTTTCAGTTACTTTCCCAATTTGAGGCGACAAGTGACGAGAAGAATCAGCTAATTGCCTGATTATTGTCTAGTTTTCTTTTCTTTTACAAAACATGCGTTTACTTTTATATTATTGTAAGGATTTTAAGCCATTTAGGAAACTTATTTTTTTTGCTTTAGATTGAGCATCTTTTTTTGGCTGGTAATTGATTTGCCAGAAATTCCATAGGCAATTAGGAGCTCAAAATTTGCAAAGGGGAACCACTATATATTGTAACGAATTTCATTCAATAATAAGAAGTTTTACACACAATTTGAGGATTAATTCTCTTCGGTTCCTAAATAAACTATTCGAACTTATCGGAAGATTCCGTGGCGTTCAAAGACTTATCAATTAGTCCGTCCATAACTGATTGTGGCGTCCTCACATACCAAGGTTTGTGCTTCTTGTTAAGCATCGGGTCGCGGTTCCATACTAAACCGATTTGGAATTCGATCTTGGAGACCAATTTTGGTTAGGGTCATGTAAGTCTTGGCGTGGTTCGTATCATTTGGTATCAGAGCGAGGGTTCTAATCAGGTTTTGCTTATCCATTCGCTTAGTCTACATTTTTTTTCAATCATTCGTGAGCCTTGATTGCCATTATCAAAGTCGAGTTAAAAAAAAAAAGATCCGAAAAGAAAAGAAAAGAACAGAAAAGAAAAGAAAAGAACAGAAAAGAAAAAAAAAGAAAAGAAAGAAAAACAATGGAAAGAAGAAGACAAGAGCATCTGAAAAAAAAAAAAGGAGTCTGGAGACCCTTCTTAAAATTTTTTGTTTGATTCTTCTTATTCATGGTTTAAGGAGCCCAAAATTGAATTCCCTACCAAGACCAAAATTTTTTGCTCAAAATTTCGTTCCTTCTCTGCTCAAATTTTCAAAAGCCCAAATTATCATTACCTGTTATACTCTTAGCTTCCTTGGTAATCTGTTTGTGAATTTTCAAGGAAATTTTTGATATTGATTTGACTAGTTCTATAGGAACTGAGTGAGAATTCACGAGTGGAAAAAAGCACGAGAGGCGAGAGTATTAGAGTGGATAAAAGCTGAAAAGTATTGAGTGCAAACACGAGTGAAATTGAGTGAACCATTTCACGAGTGAAACACGTAAGGGAGTGTGGTAAGGTCCTTTGCATTGTTTCTTACTTTGTTTTGTAGAAAAAAAAATGTCAAACAACAGCAAGAACACTATTGAGGGTACCTCTGGTGCAACAGATCCAAAAATCTTCATGGAAGAGATGATAGGGGAGATGAGGCGATTGTTGAGAGGAGAGTTAGAACAGCTTCATGAGAGGATAGACCGAATAGAAAACATACGTGTGGAACAGCCACAACATGTTCCTCATGCGCGTAGGCGGGAAAGGGTTCCGGTTAGAGGAGAGGTTGATGACTACTATGGGATTGATGGGGAAGAGTTTGATGAAGGAGAAGATTCAGCAGGTAGTCACCGAAGATTTAGACGGGATAGAGGAGTTAGGAACCATGAAAATGATAGTTTCAGAGGCATAAAATTGAAGATACCATCATTTCATGGCAAATCAGATCCTGAAGCGTACCTAGAATGGGAGAAGAAAATGGAGTTTGTCTTCGACTGCCACAACTATTTCGAGGCGAAGAAGGTAAAACTGGCTGTAATTGAATTTTCTGATTATGCTATTACC
>CAMOHE010053886.1:0-73846 GCA_946598075.1 Artocarpus hirsutus
ACTTGGGTAATCATAATGTCTTGCTAGAGGCCACTTATGATTTGTGGGCCAGAAACAGAATTTCAAGCCCACTACCAACATTATGTGAACCTACAGGGTCGCACACTTAGAACAGACCAAGAATGAATTTTGGGTTAACTGTATCTATGTTCAATGAACTTGATAATGTCCAGATTCGATGTACTAGATATGTCTAGGTTCATTGAATCTGACATTATCTAGATTATTTGAATCATATTCGAATTACTGACATTATCTAGATTTTTTGAATCAAATTTGAATTACAAACATTATCTAGATTATCTGAGTCATATTCGAATTACAGTTTATCCTATTTACAATCTGACTCTATCTCGAAGTCAACAGATATATATATCTGCTTTAGGGTTTTTAGCCGAATTAAGAAGAAAGAAGGTGTTCTATCATTCTAAAAGGGTGAAAAACATTAAAGCCCTAAAATTAGAGAGAGTCTTTTAACGCAAAAGAAAGGGTGCTAGCACACCAATTCGTTTTTGAGAGAATTTGTTCGTGTGGATACCTGCAGAGGACGTTGCTTTAAGTAACAACGTATAAATCCGATTCTGATTACTAAAAGCTCGAGTTAGGGTGTCACCGGAGTGAACCCGCTCTCTCCCTTCCAGAACCTTGCCATTTTGTCATCCTGGTAAGATTCTATGACTTTCTTATCAATCTAATCGAATTGCATGGATCTTGTGAGGGTTTTGTGGGAATTAATTTTTATTTTTCGCTGCGTATTTGAATCTCAAAATCCAACAAAACCCAACAATATGTACCTGATGCACCACAAAAAGGGAAACTTTTGATGGTTCAGGGAGTTTCGGGCTAAAGTGGAAAAACAATTAGGTGAACCCATAAAGGCACTTTGATCCGATCGAGGTAGAGAATACCTTTCTGATGAGTTTTTGGGACATTTATTATAGAATGGGATTTTATCCCATTTATTAGAGAATGCGTAGCAGAGAGAAGGAATAGGACTTTATTAGACATGATAAGGTCTATGATGAGTTATTCATTATTGCCTTTATCCTTTTGGGGATATGCACTACAAACCGCATATTATCTTTTGAACAATGTGCCTTTAAAATTGGTCCCTAAAACTCCTCACGAGTTGTTGACAGGTAGGAAGACATCCTTAAACCATATTTGCATGTGGCTCATGCCTTGTTTAAGGATGCGAATAAGTTGGAAGCACGTTCAGAAGTTTATGTGTTTAAAGGATATCCAAAAGGAGCTAAAGGAGGTTACTTCTATAACCTAAAGGAAAATAAAGTCGTGGTTTCAACTAATGCAACTTTTCTTGAGGAGAGTTACATGGACGACTATAAGCCTCAAAGCAAAGTGGTGCTTGAGGAGTTAAGGAGTGATCCAATCACTCTGGAGGTTTCGAATGAAACCGTTCCAATCAATGTAGGAAGACTAAGCAAACCTAAACAACAACCTAAGGGGCTTCAGTGTAGTGGGAGGATCGGGCATCAACCCGAGAGGTATGTGTTGAATGGGGAGGCCTTCTTGGCTAAACCGGATGAACATGATAGGGAACCTTATGCTTACGCAGAAGCTATGGCAGATGTTGATTCCAAACTCCAGATAGAGGCCATGAACACAGAGATGAAGTCTATGGAGACTAATTAGGTCTGAGAACTTGTGGATCTTCCCGAAGGGGTAAAACCCATATGGTGTAAGTGGATCTACAAGGGGAAAAGGGGAGTGGATGGAAAGGTCAAAACCTTTAAGGCTAGACTAGTAGCTAAGGGTTGTACGCAAAAGGAATGAATTGATTACGAGGAAACCTTTTCACTGTAGCCATGCTTAAGTCTATTTGGATTCTCTTGTCCATAGCTGCCGTTCTCGACTACGAGATTTGGCAAATGGATGTCAAGATGACTTTTCTTAATGGCTGTCTTGATGAGTCCATTTATATGGAACAACCAGACAGGTTCAACGTCAAGGGCAAGAGGGTAAGGTTCTTAAGCTGCTTATAGACTTAAACAGGCTTCTTATTCTTGGAACATAAGATTTGATCAAGTGATCAAGACTTATGGGTTCTTACAAAATACAGATGAGCCATGTGTTTACAAACACATTAAGGATGGGAAGGTGGTCATTCTATTGCTCTATGTAAATGACATTCTGCTAATTGGCAATGACGTTAGGGCATTGTCATCGGTCAAATTATGGTTGGTCAAGCAGTTTGACATGAAGAATTTAGGTGAGGCTAATTTTGTTCTTGGTATCTAGATCTTTCGGGATAGGAAGAACAAAATGATAGTTTTGTCATAAGCCAGCTACATAGATAAAATCCTCAAGAGGTTTGAAATGTAGGATTCTAAGAAAGGTAGGCAACCATCTAGATCTGGAATTACTCTTTCTAAGAAATACTCTCCAAAGTTTGAGGAAGAAAGAGAATACATGAAGAAGGTGCCTTATGCTTCGACAGTGGGTAGTCTTATGTATGCCATGCTTTACACATGACCAGATATTTATTATGCGATCGAGATTGTAAGTCAATTTCAAGCAGATCTGGGACCGAACCACTGGGTTGCGGTCAAGCATATTTTCAAGTTCTTGAGAAGGACTCGAGGGTATATGCTTGTGTATTCGGGTGAGGATTTGACTCCTCTAGGATACACTGACTTGGATTTTCAATCCTGTCTAGATTCTAAGAGATAGACTTCAGGTTTTGTGTTTACTCTAGTTGGCGGTGCCATCAGTTGGTGAAGTGTGAAGCAATATTGCACTTTAAATTTAATGATGGAGACCGAGTATGTGGCAGTAAGTGATGCTTCAAAAAAAGCAATGTAGTTTCGCAAGTTCCTTGGGGGATCTATAGGTAGTTCCTGGTATGGATAAGGTGGTATTACTATACTGTGATAACAGTGTGGCAGTAGCTAATGTTAAGGAACAAAGATTTCACAAGAAGAGTAAGCATATTGATCGGAAGTATCATGTAATAAAGGACTTCATCAAAGGTGGAAATGCCACGGTGTGTAAAATCACGTCAGAGGACTATTTAGCTTATCCATTTACGAAGACACTTACTTGGAGAGTCATCGAGAGGCATGTGGAAACTATGGGGATGCGAGATTTGTCATATTTACTCACTTAGTGCAAGTGGGAGATTGTTAGACATGTATGCCCTAAGGAGTAAAAATGTAATATGTTTTTAGAGACATTTTTATCAATTAAGAATTTATTTATTATTTATATATACCAAATCTTGTCCTCTTTATGTTCATATTTGTTGAATGTATGGTAAGCAAACAATAGTCTGAGACTGTCGGTAAACCTTTAAGAATTGGGCATATGATGGATAAATCATACGGAAGACACGATTCTTAAAGTGATGGTCTAAATCATAAGATCCACAATCAAGGGAATAAAGTTGGGCGCTTTATTCATGTAAAGATTGTTATGTTGTCAATATCCCTATTGGGAGATGGTTTGTCTTGACCATCAGAGGTGGACTCCATGAATAGAAACATTGGCACATTGTCATAGGTGACGATGTGTTGGATCGGGACATAAAGTGAATTGATTTGGATTAATAATTCTATCTTGGCAAATCGATTTAGACAATCATTTGTATTGTATCCTAATCTTGAGATGAGTAGTGGGCCCGTTGTCTTGACTTGTGTCTTTTGATGTACCAAAGGGTGACACTCACATTTTAATAGTGGTATACATGTCGGTATGTTGGAGGCATGACTCTTGATAACATAGACTTGTTATTCATAGATATAGAATCCATAACTCCTCTTTAGGAGTAGAGATATCCTTTTATATGCGTTATCTTATAATTAAAAAAACTGGAGCCCTCAACCATTTGGATACATAGGTGTAACCGAATGGCATATTGTCTTTGGATGGTAAGTTTTTTGATGGTGAGATAATGGAACGTACAATAAAAAAAATCGAGAAGGTAAGATAGAACTTGTCCTTAAGCCAATTATGGATAATCCTATAGGGATACGATACATTATGATAGGTCATGAAGACTTAGTTATATGGGAGTTATGATTCTATATAGTTCGCGAGTGCAGCTCCAAGCTTTTAGTGGAGTTGCATTGGAGTTGATAATTATGAAATGTATATCTAGGATATTGGGTTTCATAATTATCAGGAGCTTGAACTATATAGGTCCATCAGGTCCCCTTTACTAGCTCTCAAAATCCTATAACGACACAACGTGTTTTTTCAATAATTGGTGACTTATGTCAGATTTATTAGATTGGTTGAAATTAGGTAGAATCAAATAATTTATGTCTGTTTATCGGTTGAATTAATTTTATTACAAAATTAATTCAAGATAAACTTGTTGAATTATTAGGATTGGATAATTCTTGTCTGTTTATCAGTTGATTTAATTTTGAATAAATTAAATCAAGATAAACTTGTAGAATTATTAGGAATTCATTTATTTTCCTAGAGTTTATTTAGATAAAGTTGTTTTAATTAGACAACTTTTCTATTGGGTTATTTGGATTAAAACTCAGACTTTATCATATAGAATCTCAGGTGGAAAATAAAAGATTCGTTGAGATTTTTTTTCGACAGTTCGGTATACTGATCTTCAAGTTCGGCCTGCCAATGGGGCAAGTTTGGCTTGCCTATTAGACAGATAGGCCTACCTATGTGCGAAAAAAAGGATCATGCGTTTCATATGGATTTCATTAGACATTGATCCGAATTTGATTCTGATTCAAATTTTTGAGACCTTATCTGATAAGGACTAATCTTAGACTCAACCTCTATAAATAAGGAGTGAGTCTCATAAGTTATTTAGATCAATGGAGAGATTAAGAGTGATACTCTGCTGGTGAGAATCTGAAACTCCTTGAGAGTTCTTGTTCACAAATCACGAACACTAGTTTTGGGTTCTCTCAATTGGTTGGAAGGAGAGTCACTTGGTGGAAGAGCTGCACGTGTGAGCCCACACTTACTCCGATTGTAGAAAAAGAATAGCAAAGAAGGCCAGTTGGTTGAGGTCCTTCTAGAACATTACTTCTCTTCACTGATTGTAGGAGCTTTTCGGCGCACAAAGGTTAGTAAGATCTAATAATTGATGCACATAGCATGTCAAACGTATGTTTTAGAAAACACTCTGACATAAAAAACTTTAAAATTCCACTGTGTACTATTTTTTCCAACAGAATGTTCTTAATCTTCTTATGAAACCTTGGTTCCTTAGCATTAGCTATCATTGTAGTGTTATCATAATGCTGTAATACTGCCTTATCCATGCCAAGAACTACCTCAAGATCCCCAAGGAACTTGCGAAGCCACACTGCTTCATACGAAGCATCACTAGCTGCCATATACTCGCCATCCATCATTGAATCCGAAATGCAATCTTGCTTGACACTTCTCCAAACAATGGCACTGCCACATAGAGTAAACATAGAACTAGCAATTGATCTTCTTAAATCCAAACAGGATTGGGAATCTGAATCAGTTTATCCTAGAGGTATTAGATCCTCACCCAAATAGACAAGCATATATTCTCGAGTCCTTCTCTGATACTTAAAAATATGCATGACCGTAACCTAGTGGTTTGGTCCTGGATCTGACTGAAATTGACTTACTATCCAAACTGCATAACAAATATTTAGTCGTATGTAAAGCATAACATACATGAGACTACCCACTGCCGAATCATAAGGCACCTTCTTCATGTATTCTCTTTCTTCATCAGACTTTGGTGAGTCTTTCTTAAAAAGAGTAATTCCAAACCTAGATGGTTGCCCGACTCTCTTGGAGTTCTATATTGTATACTTCTTGAGAATTTTATCTATGTATGCAACTTGGGATAAAACTATCATTTTGTTCTCCTTATCCTAGAAGATGTGGATACCGAGAACACAATTAGCTGCATCTAAGTCTTTTATGAAAAAATGTTTGGTCAACCATAATTTGACCGATTATAGTGTTCTAACATCATTTTCAATTAACAAAATGTCATCTACATAGAGTAGTAGAAAAAACCAGCTTCCCATCCTTAATGTGTTTGTAAACACATGGTTCATCCATGTTTTGTTTAAACCCATAAGTCTTGATCACCTGATCAAATCTTATGCTCTAAGAACATGAAGCTGCTTAAGTCCATAAATTGACTTTAGCAGCTTATAGATCTTACCCTCTTGACCGCCTTGATCTCGTCTGGCTATACCATATATATGTACTTATTAAGAAAGCCATTCAGAAAGGCCATCTTGACATCCATTTGCCAAATCTCATAGTTGAGTGTAATAGCTATAGATAAAAGAATGTGGATGGACTTAAGCATGGCTACAGGCAAAAAGGTTTTCTCGTAATCAATTCCTTCTTTTTGCATGTATCCCTTAGCTACCAGTCTAGCCTTATAGTTTTCAACTTTCCTATCTACTCATCTTTCTCTCTTATAGATCCACTTATGCCGTATGGGTTTTACCCATTTAGGAAGATCCATAAGTTCCCTGACTAGATTAGTCTTTATAGACTTCATCTTAGTGTTCATAGCTTCTATCAATAGCTTTGTATCAACATCTTCCACAGCCTCTGCATAAGTGTAAAAATCCCTATCATGTTCAACCGGTTCGGCCAAGTAGACTTTAATCATTGAATATATATCTCTCGGGTTAACACCTGATCCTCTCACTATGCCAAAGTCCCTTAAGTTGTTGTTTAGTCGATTTTTCTACATTGATTGGATTGTTTTCAATCGAAAACCCCAAAATGATCGAATCACTTGCTAACTCCTCGAGTACTACTTTTCGTCAAGGCTTAAAGTCATTAATGTAACTTTCCTCAAGGAATGTTACATTCATTGAAGCCACGACTTTATTTACTTTTTGATTATAGAAATAACCCCTTTTAGTCCCTTTTCGATATCCTACAAACACATAAACTTCCAAACATGCTTCCAACTTGTTTGCTTCCTTATACAAGACATGAACCGGACATCCCCATATGTGAATATGGTTTAAAGATATCTTCCTACCTGTCCACAACTTGTGAGGAGTTTTAAGAACCGATTTTGAAGGCAATTGTTCAAAAGATAATATACGATTTGTAGTGTAAATCCCCAAAAGGATAAAGGTAATGTCAAATTACTCATTATGGACCTTACTGTGTCCAACAAGGTTCTATTCCTTCTCTTAGCTATGCTATTCTACTATGGAGTGCCTAGCATAGTCAAATGGGATAAAATCCCATTCTCTAATAACTATCCCAAGAACTCATTAAAGAGGCATTCTCCACCTTGATCGGATCGAAGTACCTTTATGGGTCTACCTAATTGCTTCTCCATTTCAGCTTGAAATTCCCTGAACTTGTCAAAAGTTTCCCTTTTCTGATGCATTTGGTAGACATACTCATATGTGAGTAATCATTGATAAAAGTGACGAAGTATTCATACCCACCACGTACCCTAATGTTCATGGGACCACAAACATCACTATGCATAACTTCTAGAACCCCTTCAATCCTATTGCCCTTAGACTCAAATAATTGTTTGGTCATTTTGCCCTCTAAACAAGATTCACATTGTAGTATAGATCCACCTCTAAGTGACTTAAAGGTCTATCCCTTACCAACCTTTGAATCTTATTCAAGCTAATATGTCTTATTTGAGTGAGAAGTCTTACATCTTTTAGAGTTATTAACATTAAACTCAGTGTTAAGTAGTTTGTCCATCTTAGGATAAAACAAAGATTGTTTTGTATCCATCCATCACAGATAAAAGATTTGTTTTTACAAATCACCATTTTATTATTAAAAGATACTGATAAGAGTCTTTAAATAAACAAACTATAGATATTAAATTCCTTTTAAGTCTAGGAACATAAAAACAATCTTTCAAAGCTAAAATTCTATAATTATCAAAATAAAGATGGACGTCTCCTACTGCTTT
Organism: Artocarpus hirsutus; assembly: GCA_946598075.1. Lineage (NCBI taxonomy): Eukaryota > Viridiplantae > Streptophyta > Magnoliopsida > Rosales > Moraceae > Artocarpus > Artocarpus hirsutus. Next base: position 7,910 of record CAMOHE010053886.1, read on the forward strand.
TGCTAACACTAAGGATCTATTGCCAATCTATAACGTGAAGTCCTCATAGAGCAGACTTCTTGTTTCTTTGAACCCTACCTAGAAACACAAACATGATTAGTTGCTCCTAAATCTATGACTCAAGTGTCACTTGATTCCTTAACTAAACAAGTTTCAATAACCAAAAGTTCACACTTACCTCCTCGAGAAAGGAAGTCCTTGCAATTCTTCTTAATATGCTCAAGTTTCTCATAGAAAAAGCACTTTAGCTTCTTCGAGTTCTTCTTATTCTTGCCATTTGTTGGAAAAAAAGAGTTCCCATTCTTAGCCCTCTGTGTTTTTCCATTCTCTAGGTTAGGATTGGAACCACCAAGTTAGCCTCACCAAGAACAAGAGTTTACCTGATTAGATTTTTGAACTCTTGTAACCGTTTCGTCAGCTTAATCAAGGTCACATTAGCCCACCATAGTCATCTATGACTCAGCATCAATATTAGCTCCATGGACTTGAGCCTTAGTAAGGTAACCTATGACCAACATCTTATGCTCCTTTATTGGAGTCACCAGTCTTTGCTTGTAATTTAAGAGTTTCTAAAGAGCCCCTTGTCATTTTGTTAGTGCTTGGCCTTCAAACATGTCTTCAAGATTATCCAAGATCTACTTCGCAGCCTCATAATCTTCATGTTGAGCCTACAGCATGTTATTCATAATAGTCATAACATAATAGCGGGCCTGATCATTAGCATCTTTCTAGTGACATACGCTTGGATTTGCTCATAACTGGAATCCTTGATAAGTTTAGGAGGATACGGTGTTATCAGTACAAATTTTAGGTACTCAAAGAAAAGGATGATATACAAGTTCCTTTTTTAATCATTGTAATTCTTGCCAGTTAACATGTTTTTATCACGTATCAATGATAAAGCATTTTTAGACATTTTAATCTACAATAAAGATTCATATACAAAATATAAGCAAACGTTCCACAAAAGTTTAGTAAGATAACACAAACAAGTAAACATAAAATTGTGTTATGTGTCAAAACTTTGAAAAAATCACTACCTTACAACGATAATTCCCAACTCAAAATTCAACAAGTTGCCTATGGGAGACTTTCCAAATTCAATTAGGAACACGGATCTCCTTTGATTAATACATGCCATCCAAGAACCATCTAAGCTAGCATATATTAATAATCATTTTCTTTGGCCATTAATTTCATTAATAGAGCTTCTAGTGGAGGTCTATAATAAAATTAATCTTAAGTGTATAGCCATCGTTTTAACTATTTTATCCATGATAATCATTACCTAAGGGTGTACAATGATAAATCATGCTAAAATAAATAATCCTTTCGAAGATCTAACCTGGTATATTATGAAATCCCTTCCTAGGGGTCGGAACTATCGTGTGCTATCTTATGGGCCAATGATGAAGGCTATAGGTCGTCTCTTCAAAAACCTTCTACCATATAATATTTTAAAAGATAAGGTTTTATGTTAACATGCATGAACAATTTTTAATGAGCAACACTCCCTATTCTACATGGCATGTTATCAACATACATGGCAAATCATATTATAATGCAGACAAGCAAAGCAACATGCAAAGCCACAAGCAAAATAATAAATAAATAGCCGTGATATCATGGTTTCATCCTAGAGAAAAAAATAAAGATTTCAAAGATTAATCGAAGCATATTGTCAATTCTTCATCTTGTATCTTCAAGTTGTATCTTTCTTCATGTGGCATCCATCTTTAATTCTTCAATCTCTCATAGATCAAAAGTTTTATTTTTCAGGTCAGCATAAAATTTCATGTTTTTCAGAATTGTCGTGAAAATAAAATCAAAAGCTACACCAAAAAACGCACCTTTTTTGCAAAATGTTCTACCCTTTACCGACCCACCGAACTAGATGTTCAGCCTATTAGTCTGATCATCAGCCTGTCGACTGAGTTGAACTAGCATTCTACCCCGTTGTCAGCCTGTTGAACTGAAAGTTTGGCCTGCCGACTTGAAGAGTTTGGCATGTCGACCAAGCTAAACTCAGCATTTTTTCAAAAAATAATTTTTAAGTAGTTATTCAATCTTATTTTCAATAATTCAAAAACATAAAAATTTAGAAATATAGAAAATAATTAAACTCCTATCATCTCCATCTTTGAAATTTGTCTTCACTTCAAATGATTATTTAATTACAAAATTTTTACAAATTTAAAATTATGATAGACCGCCATCTAATTACATAAAAAACATAGATATATATTTTAACTTCTAAGGAACCATAACTGGCACAAATTAATTAATGAATTAATAATTTAATAATAATTTAATCAACCATAATTAATTAAACATTCGCCATATAATCTCATGATAACATTTATTTATATAGAAACCACCCTAAATGCCAACTCTCTAAAAAAACTAAATTCAAGCATAGGAGAGAATAAGATCACATAATTCATGTATATAGCATGATCACAAACCCAAAAATCAATGTAAAACCTGGCTCTGACACCAAATATTAAAAAACGAGTATGCAACGAAATTTTAGAAATTTTAAATCAGAGTATTTTTCAAAACACAAGTTTGACATGCTAAATACATAAATTAATGATATATCTTACTAACCTCTTGTATATACCGAAGTGGGAATGAATCTGTGTAGAGAAAAATGTTCTAGAAGAGCCTCAACCAATTGGTGTTTTTTGCTATTCTCTATCCATGATCGAAGTGTGGATAGTCACACATCGTACAGCTCTTCCTCTAGTGACTTTCCTTCCAACCACTTGAGAAGACCTAAAACCAAGGTTTTTTATGTTGAACCATAGTTCTTAGTGAGTTTTAGAGATTCGCAAACTAGAATACTCACTCTATGCTTCTCAGCTAATCTAACTTATTGAGAAACCTGACCCTTATGTTTAGTGGTCAAATTTGGGGTTAAACTTTATTAGATTAGGCCTCAAAATTCGAGTCTAGATCAACTTCTAATAAAAAATACATTTAAAACGCGTATACAAATTATCACATAGTCGGTAGGCAGATCTTCAAGAGTTTCTCATCAGCCTGCCAAACTTATGATAATCTTGATCCACAAGAATATGTTATTTTTCACCCGTGATTCTTAGATAGAGCCTTTGCTTTAATTTAAATAATCTAATAGAAAAATTATCTTATTAAAATAGTCATGTCCAAATAATCTCATAGAAAATAAAATATTATCCAAATAATTCAACTTATGTATCTTGAATTAATTTACAAAATTAATTCAACCGATAAACTAATATGAATTATTAAATCTAATCTTATCGAATTTTAGCCAATCAATAATTTAACATACGTCACCAATATGCAGTAAAAACATGCCGTATCATTAAAGGATTTATAATGAGCTAGCAAATGAGACCCAATGGACATATATAGTTCAAGCTCTAATAATTATAAAATACAATATTCCATATGCATATTTTATAATTATCAACTTTAACGCTACTCCAATAAAAGCTTAGAGCTGTGCTCTCGAACTATATAACTTACAAAGCTTCAATGAGCAAGCCGTCTATGACATATCATGCTGTGTTACATCCCTATAGGATATTCATAATCGGCTTAAGTGTAACGCCCTAAAATATGATGTTAGAAATAAACATGGGTAATATGATAATATCATATTCAAATAACTATAATGTTATGTTAAGTTATTTTTTTAAGGTGATGCGACGAGAACTCGAGGTGCTAGAACAAAATTCATGCCAAATTAATGATTTTTTTTATGATGATTTGATGAAATTATGTTGTGGTTTAATTGTATGGATAAATTTATGTATATATATAGTCTTATATATATATATTTATATGTTAATATGTTAATATATATATTTATGCCTAAATGGGAACTTATAACGTAAAAAAAAAAAAAAAGAAGGAAAGTTATGTTATATACTAAGTAATTTGCACAATATTTTGTACTATTGTATAATTGTAGTGGAAAATGGCTATTAATATTTTATAATTTATATGTGTTTTTGTGTGAATGTAAATTATATATATGAGTTTGTGTAACTGATATAGTTGCCGTGTGAGTATGAATAGCAAGTAGGAAGTGGTACATTATTGATATTATATTTTTAATGTAATGTGCACTATATGTGTAAGTTACAATATTTGGTGGCCGTGTATGACTTTGAGAAAGTGGATAATGACTAACGTAATTTATGTATATGTGAGTGTGTTTGTTACGGTATAATTTTGATTTATTGGCATATTTTCTTCTCTTTCCTTATTCCATATAGGGGAATAGTTGACTTTTTATGTGATTGGATAATAATTGTTGATTGATTGGTATATTTTAGGATTTATTTCCTCATTTAAGGAAATGAAATGTTTGACTTTTGATTTATTGAATTTAATTGATAAGGTTTCCTACTTTTGAAAGTTGATATATGGTAAGTAAGTGCTAATTTGTTGATTCTTCCCCTAATTTCCCTCTAATCATACTTGTAAATTGTCTCTAATTAGTCAAGAATTTTTATCATTATATTTTGATAGTTGACTTTTTAATGATAATTGGAATTCATGATAGGTTTCCTATTTTGATAATTGAAATTAGACAAGTGGAGCTAATATTGGAATATGAAATTATCTTTAATTCTTTTATTCCTTTATTAGATGATTGGTTGACTTATTTAGAATTCTATTAATGAATAGTCAAGATACTATCATTATATTTTCCTTTACTGAATCATTGACTTTGGTATTTAGTTTCTTTTCCCCTCCCATAAGTATGCATTCCATTTTTATAAAAGATTTGTTTCTTATATAGAAGCCTATGTTTCTTTTTTATATATTACTCCCATTCTTCACATTTTACTCACAAACCTCTCAATCTTCATGTTTCTTCTTCTTCTTCTTCTTCTTCTTTTCCTTCTTTATTTTGCTACTAAGAGTAAGAATGTGAGAGAGAGAGAGAGTAGACGAGAGAATGAAAGAAATAGAGAAAGAAAGAAAGGCATGAAACAAAGAGATAGAGGAGACGTATGAATGCATGAAGAAAGAATAGAGAAGAAAACCACGAGGGTTTCAATAGATGCCTTCCCTTAGAATATGAAGAGTAATGTATGTGATGTATGGAAGAAAGGTAGATGATGTATATAATCTAAGATGATCATGACTAAATGGTTTGTGTAAGTATACCCTCCACTGCATCACTTGAACAATAGTATGTTTTAAAGCATGTTTTAAAGTTATGTATGTTGTAATGATGAATAGGTTTAAAGATGTTTTTGATGATTTTTCATGAGTATAATGTGAACTCTCTTGTTGTCATGAACAAACCAATGTTATGTATGTTTTCATGGTCAAATCCTTGAGGAAGCATGTTCCAAGATAGGGACCATCTATGAATGAATGTTAAGGGTTCTGACTGCTTGAGATTAACGTTATGCTATGGGCCCAAAAACCTAAAAATAATGTATGTTTATGAAAGCATTTTTGTTATGTGAAACTATTGTGCTTTGCTTACTAAGCATTATGCTTATATAGTTCTCGTGATGCAGGTGAGCTTCCAAGTAAGGATGTAGATGACTGAGCAAGAATGGTCCAAGGTCCCATGACAAGTCTAAGATGCAATATTTATTTCTAAGTATTTCTTTGATGTTATTAGAAACTAAGAATTGTTATTGAGGACATTTATGGGATTTTCTAGCATTTGTATAAGTGTTGTAATCTTAATATTTTCGTTGCTAATGATAAGATAATTTCCACATTAAGGTGGAGTTAAGGTTTGATTATTTTTCCTATCGTGTCTCTGATCGGATTGTCGAACTGGCCCATTTTCACATGCATGAACGATTGATGAGTGGCGCTTCTCTCCTCTCTTTCCTCCCCAAGGGGGGGGTTGCTACATTAAGGATAAATTCTATTTTACTTTTTTGATTATTTTTATCTTATGTTCCATTATCACACTATTGAAATACTTGCTATCCATAGATAATATACCATTTAGTTATAATTATGTATCCAAATAGTTGAGTACTCCAATCTTTCAATTATAGAATAATGAATATAAGAGAATATTATTAACTCTCCAAAAAGAGCTATAGATTCTATATCTATGAATAATGAGTCTATGTGAATCAAGAATCATATCTCCAATATACCAACATGCATACCATCATTAAGTTAAGATGTCACCCTTTGGTATGTCAAAAGACATAAGTCAACAATACGGGCCCATTAGTCATTTCATGATTAAGACATAACACATATGATTATCTAAAGTCAATTGCTTTGTATCCAATACATTGTCACCTATGACAATGCACCAATGTTTTTTCTCATGGAGTCTCACTCCGATGATCAAAACAAGTCATCTCACATTAAGGATGTAGATAACATAATAATCTTAGCCTGAATAATACAACCAACTTTATTCCCTCAATTGCGGATCTTATGACTTAGACCATCAACTTTAAGATTCACGTCTTTCGTATAATCTGTCCATCATATGCATGATTCTTAAAGGTTTTGTTCAACAGTCTCAGACTTTTGTTTGCTTATCATTCATTCAATAGAAATGAACATAAAGTGGACAACATTTGGTATATGAATAATAAATAAACTTTTTATTAATAAAATGTCTCTAAAAATATATTACAAACATATTACAACATTTTACTTCTTAGGGAAATATGTCTAATAGTTAGAAGCTTAATGAAGTCGCAATGATCCTTAGTGTTGCATTGGTCTATTTTAGTTGAGAGAGATACGAGAAGAAAACCTATGAGACTTTTATTTTTTGCAATTCTATTCTTATTACATGTTTGCGCAAGTTTATCCAAATTGTCTACAACAAAAAGTATAAGGACCACATACATACTTCGAGAATCCAATTAGAAATGGGACATATGCTAGGATTAATTACAAAGCTTGGTTAATATTTGTAATCTTCTTCAAGTTATGCTTTTTAATCAATCTTTGAGAAATTAGGTTGAAATCATCAATTTAGCACATTTTGCCTCTAGTTAATTTTTTTTTTCTTTTCATATTTTTGTTTAAGGATTAGCAAAATATTAAGTTTGAGGTGTAATAACTCTATATTTATAGAGTAATTTTTTACTTAATTGCATATATTCTTGCTATGTTCTAGGCATTTTAATTTAATTTAATTTAATCTTGTTTTATTTATATTATATTATTTTTTTATTTTGGTTAATTTTATTTTGTTTGTTTTATTTAAATTTAAATAAATTTGTAGATTTTGTTTTATTTTAATTTTTTCCTCTAATTATTTATTTTATCTTTATTTGTATAGATGAATTAGGCATAGGGCGAATATGAAAATTCAGAGCCAAAATTGGGCAAAAAGGATGAAAAATTCAAATTTCAAATATGCCTAGAATACTTCCAACATGTACAACTATGAAAAATGACCAACTTTTTGCGCCATAGTTGTTCAATTAGCTTCAAGAACAACCAAGTCAAATGTACACAATTCGAGCCTCAATTAGAGCATACTCGAGCTCCACCTTAACTCCTTGCCAACTTTGAGATCTCCACGTGGCTCGGTTGTTAGCATCCACTAACTTCAGCCTCCTATCTTGTGCTTTCAACATTCACCATGTGTACCTATGGGTTCCAACGAATGCAACCAAATCACGTCGAAAGAAAAAAAAATGAATTTTTAGTGTAGGATTTTATTTTTTTAGGTTTTAGGATTTAGTTTTGGTTTTGGTTTGAGATTTTTATTTTGATAAAAACACCATTTGAGAGCATTTTTGAAGCTATAAGAAGGAGTAAGAAGAAGATTAGGAAATGAAAAGCTTGGAGTTTGTGACATCTCCTTTTTGGTGAACTCTTTATCACTTTTATTTTCCTTGATTTTGTATATTCTAAGAATGCTTGAGCTTAAAGTTTGTGACATCTCCTTTAGGGCAACCCGGACAATGGTGTGAATTCCCCAGATTCGCCAAATATTAAACATACAGTATTCAAAATAGCTTCCTGGGACAATTCGAGTAGTTGACATGAGTGTGCCTCAAAAGTATGGTTGGTTGGCCAAGGAGATTACATGAACCTGTCCAAGCACATCATTAAGGTGTGCCAACAAGAAGATAATGACTGTATTGATGTTGGAATTAGTGCTTATATAGCATAGTGTAAATTCCAAAAGGTCATTATAAGATGTAAAGTATCGTATAATTAATAAAATAAATTTTTTTTATTCTCCTATATGTATGTCTTAATGAATATGTATATATATATATATACATATACAGATACCATAAAGGTTTCAATACTTGTAAAAGTCCATAATAATATATATTAAGTGTTCATAATACATATGATATGATTATAGGTATTTAGTATAAATTTTAGTTTGCAATTGGTAGATAAAGCTAGACACTTTATTTTACTTAAGATTGTGATGTTGTTTATTCCTAACTTGGTGGAATGATCTTATCCTGATTATAGTAATGTGATGATTAAAAAATAGAGACATCAATGTATTTAGAACACATTAAACTTGGACCAAGATAGAATTTATTTTTATGTGTAATTTCGATACCAGAAATTAGAATTCTATTATTTTGATCATTTAACTAATCATACCTTAATCTTGAGGTGATTATTGGAGGTACATCTATGTATTATACATTTTTCCAATAGATAAGATATATATATATATATGTATATACACACGATCAAAAACATTATATTGGAGACATAGTCTTATAGGTAGCAGCTGAGGTCACTACCCTTAGATATGAAATCCGTAACTTCTACTAGATCGGATGACAAGATAATATTTCGATAAGTATTAGTACGTGAACTTGGATGAAGGGTACTCGCTATTTGATAAGGATATCAAATATTACCCAAGTCCTTATTTATGATTTGTTCATAAATGGGCCGTCCATTAGAGAATCAACAGAACTCATGGACAAAGAAGTAATTAGAGAGGTTGCACAAAATTCTATAAACCTACCTCTAATTATGAATATTATTATGGAGAGTATTATCATATAGTAGATGATTATATCAATGATGATCATATTGACTACATTTTATATTTAAGCTTTCATGTAATTCTGTATATAATTTAAGAGTGCAATCTTGGTTTTTGAGAGTGGTGCAAACTGCAGTTAATAATTAGTTTTAATTTAATTATGAGATAATTAAAATTAAATAATTATTAAATATTAAATTATATACAGTCATTGGGTCCTCTTGCTAGCTCCATAATATTTTTTAGATGGATTAATGGAAATTTTCTTGGATTATTTCTAAAAGTAATTGCACAAAGTGTCCAATTTGAGGACTTTGGGTCTAAAAATGTCAATTTTTTCACAATATTACAAATATGTCTACTTTTAAAAAATTAGGGACTTATGATGCTTGTTATGGCCTTTCATATATTTTGAATATAGATGCATTTATGTTTTATTTTAATAGTCATTTATAACTATTAAAGAATTTATAATCATATTTCATTATGATAATGAAAAAATTTATAATCTTATTTCATTAATTTAGAGATGCTATCATTATGATCTTGTTCGTTGATCATAGTGTATGTCTATATATATCTATATATTATCCAATATTAATAATAAAGACAAACATAATTTAAAGTTACAAATCTTTATGATGATGAATATAATTATAGTTCTAGTTTATTATCATAAGGATGCAATCATTATGCTTAGTGTTCAACATTAATAATGAAAAACAATCATAATTATGAAGTTAAAAACCATTATGATATTGAATGAATGAATTTATAATCTTGTTTTATTATCATAATGAACGTACACAATTATAAAGTTATTTCATATGATATTGAAACAAATTATAATCTTTTATATAAATATATATATATATATATATATATCACTATCCTACTTTAGTAATAATAAAAGTTGTCATAATGCTCGTAAACACAACTTTTTATCATAACTGATATAATTATAATTTTTTTATTATCATAAATCTACAATCATTATGCTCCTGTTTGTTGATCATAAAGTTTATATATATATATATATATATATATATATTTATATTTTATGTTTCATAAACATATATAATTATTAAAAAATTTATAATCATATTTCATTATAATAATGAAAGAAATTATAATTTTATATATATTTATATATGTATATATTTTGCTATCCCACTTTAGTAATAATAAAGTTTGTCATATATAAGAATAAAGTTATAAATTAATGCACTTTATTATCGTAAAGATTTGTAACTTTATAATTATAATTGTCTTCATTATTAATGTTGAACACTGATAAATATATATATATATATGATCATCGATGATAAAAGCATAATTATTGCATCTTTATAATAATGAACTAAAACTATAATTATATTCATTATTATAAAAATTTGTAACTTTATAATTATATATGACAACCTTCATTATTACAAAAGTAGAATAGCGAAATATATATATATATATATATATATATAAGATTATAATATCTTTCATTGTAGTTTTGATTATCTTTATTATCCACATTGAACACCAATATATATATATATATATATATATATACGATCATCAATGATAAAAGCATAATGACTGCATCTTTGTGATAATAAACTAGAACTATAATTTATTCATTATCATAAAAATTTATAACTTTATAATTATATATGACAACCTTCATTATTGCAAAAGTACAATAGCGAAATATATATATATATATATTTATATAAGAGTTTTCAATGATCACTCTTTTTTTGTATTTATCAATGGTTATAGACAAAATTATAGAAGTATGTGTAAACTTTACTTGTATTTGATGATGTGGCAATTTAGATTATTTGTTGTAATAGGTTAAGCAACCCAATACTCTTAAACGTTAATTAAAGATATTCTTTTTTTTTGTTTTGAAAATGGAAATTGTGTAAAACATACCGTATTTAACAAGATATTAATAAAATCTCTCTTTAATTGCACTAGAAAGAAGCTATGTTAGAAAATGATAAAAAAAAATGTTAAAAACTATGTTAATTAATTGCACTAGAATTGATAAAAGAAATTAATTGCACTAGAAAGGAGGTACATATTTCTTTGCATTTTCATTAAACTCTTACTTATCTTTCCACTACTTTCTCAATGAATGCTTTCACACACAAAAAATATGGCTTGTAAACTTTAGCAAAAGAAGGAAAAAAATGAAAAGCAAAGATTGCCATGAATAAAAAGCTCACAACAATCCAATGCAACTTAAAAAAAAGGATAACAATGTAGGGTTTTTGTTTGAATGTTAATTATATATTAGTTAATTAGAAAACTTTTGTGGTTGAGATATTAGTTTTCAATCATCACATATTTATCAAGTTGTTCAAAATTATTATTTTTAATCTTATATAATTATCTGATATGATGAGAATGTTCAAAATTATATTGCATCAATTAGTTTTTTTAACCTACAACATAACTCTCAATATTATCCTTTAATTTACATCCCCTAACTTGTAAAAGGTATGTATATTATGAATTGAGATGGAACCAAATGAAATTGACAATTACAAAGTGTATATATTATATAATGTCGTACGGATGATAAGAGAATGAATCATTAATCAGTTTTTATTTTTTAATTAAAAATAATTAAAAAAGCCATGTTAGTAAGTAGACAAATTGCCTATTTAAAATCATATTTAATGAGTTTTCTAAGTTCAATGCTTATTAATTATCATGTTTTTTAATAAAATATAAAATTTCTTATAGCCATCTGATATATATCACATGACTAAAATAACAGTAACCATCGATGGTTAAAAATAAGAGTAGCCATTAAAATTACACTTATATATATATGTATAAGATTATATTTTTTTTCATTATCATAATGAAATAAGTTTGTAATTGTGTTCATTATCATAATGAAGCATCATTATAAATTCATTTATTCATTATCATAAAGATGCAGTCATTATGCTTTTAACACTAATGATCATATATATTTCGTTTTCAACATTAATAATGAGTACGATCATAATTATAAAGTAACCAATCTTTATATTTGGTGTTCAACCAAATATGTATGATCATCAATGATAAAAGCATAATGAATGCATCTTTATGATAATGAATAAATGAACTTATAATCCTATTTCATTATTATAATGAATACAATTACAAACTATTTCATTATGATAATAAAAAAATACAATCTTATTTCAGTAAGACGATAAATAAAATATAATCATATATAATAGTCTTATATAGAGATTAATTGTTTTCTATCATAATTAAAGGCTATAATAGTCTTTACATACAAATAGTAGACAATTTTATAATTAAAATAGTTTGTGGATAATTTTAGATTAAATGTCCTATAATTAGACAGTTATGTAAATCACCCTTATTTTTATATATAGGGGTAGAATTGTAATTTTGCATAGCAGTCCACTGGACTACGTGTGGAGCTACACACATGTACTCTTGGAGTCCACGTAGCGCTAATGCAATGCTTTAAGGATTCAAATATATCACATGATTTTCATGCAATCTATTTGTTATCTTGATGCAGATAAATATCTTTTTTAAAGTTGAAATAGATTCTATAGATAATTATTTATTTTATAAGCTAACATAAATAATTAAAAAAATCATGTAAGATATTTATTTTAAAGAAAAATAAATAATATCTCAATTTGAACTGGAATCTGATCTTAGATAGATACTGGATAGATGTAGGATCACACAGATAGAGGTGGCTATGATACGTGTCACTCTAGCACTAGAGGAAGCATATCACACCCACCTTTAGTCAGAGTAGGTGTCATTTTCAAGGAATTTTGGTGGGATTTGCTTCAACCTGCTTCAACTTTCAAGCCTTTTTGCACCTATAAATATACCTTGGAGGTTTTATTTTCGGTAGACTTTTCTCTAGTCTCCATCTAGTATTCTTTAGCTCTCCCTTTTAGGATTTAAAGAACCTTTTTTGAGAAAGGTTGGAAGAAGATAATCTAAGAGATGTCACTGGTGCCTACACACCAATTGATTTAGAAGGAAGAGAATAGTAAGGAAGACGTGTTGGAAATATCAACTTGGTAACGCAGCAAAATTTTAAAAAAAAATTCATTTATCACCTAAAATCTCACTTAGGTTGCTATGAACAACAAATAGAATTCTAATTTAAATGTACCTGTTGATAAAATGGAAGCAGCACATCTGACTGATCCAAGGAAAATCTCTACCTTTAGATCTTCAACGTTGTCTCTTCCTCCTAGTTGTTGTGTGTATGGGCATAATTTAGCAGAATACCACCATAGCTTCTCTCCTTCCAACAACACTATGTGCTTGAGGAGCTAAGAATACTAAAAGAGAGTGATCAAAGCTCAATTCTCTAAAATTGCACAATAGCAGTCTAAGAATAAATGAGGACTAAAACCTCTCTTTATATAATTAGTTGGAGGAGGTAGAAGTCTATCAAGATTAGGAGAGATTCTCTCTCCTTCCACCTGTGTAACATGCCAAACCTCACAGTGGATGTATCCAGTGTACACGCTAATCTCCAAGTAGAGGGAGATTCAAATTCAGCTAATCACAGTGTAGAGTTTTGTGATTATCTGCATCATCTAGGATAATTCCTATCTAAATAATTCTATTTAAATTAGAATTCAATTATTCAAGATACTTATCTAACCTAAATAATTATGAATAATTATCCTTTATCCAAATTTAAATATAATTCAGATTTAAATTAATTATTCAAATACAAATAATTAATTGTCAAAATCTGAATAATTAAATTTGAATAAATATTATTCTAAAATTAATTAATTTAATAATTAATTAAAGAAAACTCTTGTTGTAGGCGCCAACAGTTGAATAGGACTGGACCAGATGCCACGCATAATCCAACTAAATTTTTGGCCTTATACATTGATAGGTCCAGTAACCCATTGAAGTAACCTATTGTATTATCTGTGATAAACTATATTCCATACAACTAGTCAAGGAATTCGTGAGCTGGCATTGAGACTTGATGGACATATATTTATCAAGCTCCAATAATAACAGATAAATAAATCATCAATTAATTATCTATTTAATTATTAACTTTGGTGTCAATCCACTATAGAATCAAAATTGCACTCTTGATTCTATATCGTATTAGGAGACTTTATATATTAGTCTTGCTCATGATCTCTTATGCATATGTGCATCCCTATAGGTATCCATAATCGGAAAGACTTAGTTCCATTTCACATTCCGATTATTTTATCTCAAAGTTCTATTATTTCACTTATTTGGAAAACTCCATTAACATACATGAGACTTCCTACTACCAAAATATAAGGAACCTTCTCCATATATTTACTTTCTTTTATTGTCCTTGGATAGTCATTTTGAGAAAGATTAATTCCACACTAAGTAGGTTGAGGGCTTTTCTTGAAATTTTGCATTGTAAATCTTTCAAGAATGTTATCTATGTATGCACCTTAGGATAAAGCTCTCATTTTGTTATTTTTGTTGCAAAAAAGTTGTATACTAAGAACATAATTAGCCTCACCAAAGTCCTGCATACCAAATTATTTGGATAACCAAACTTTGACTATTGATAATGTCCTTACATCATTCCTAATGAGTAGAATGTCATCAACATATAGCACTAGAAAAACCACCCTTCTATCTCTAATGCATTTGTATATGCATGGTTTGTCAACATTTTATTCGAATCCATATGATTTGACTGCCTGATAAATCTTATGTTCTGAGATCTAGAAACTTGCTTTAGTCTGTAAACTGACTTCTGCAATTTTTTGACTTTATCCTCTTGACCTTTAGGCTTGAATTTTTATGGTTGTACCATAAACATACTTTTCTCAAGATTCCAATTCAAGAAAGCAGTCTTGTCATAAATTTGCCATATCTTGTAATTGAGATAGGCAGTGATAGATAAGAGAATGTGAATAGACTTTACCATTGCTATAGGCAAGAAAGTTTCATCATAGTCGATGCCTTTTTTTTCTGTGTGTATCCCTTTGCTACAAGTCTAGCCATAAAGGTTTCCACCTCTCGATCTGCACCTCTTTTCCTTTAATAGACCCACTTACATCCAATGGGTTTTATTCTTTTAGGTGCATCTATAAGTTCGCAGACTTGATTTGAAGCCACAGACTTCATCTCAACATTCAGGGGTTGGAGATCTACATCAATATCCTCCATAGCTTCTCTATATATAGTAGGATCTCTATCAAGTTCAACGTCCTCTACGTCAAAACCCCCACCTTGATGTCTTTTTGGTTGTTTGACAACTCTCCTACTACGCTGAAGCTTTCTAGGTTGTTGACTAGGTTTTTCTACAATGATTAGATGTTTCTCCATATTTGGAACCTCTAGATTGATCTTATCATATCTTAACTCCTTAAGCACTACTTTACTAAGAGGCTTAATATCTTGGATGTAACTTTCCTCAAGGAATGTCGTGTTGAAAATCGAGTACACAGTAGAATTTTAAAAATTTTTAAATTAGAGTATTTTCTAAAACAAAAGTTTAACATGCAAAATACATAAATTAATGATAGATCTTACTAACCACTTTTGTATACCAAAATAGGCTTAAATTGTGTAGAGAAAAACATTCTAGAAGAGCCTCAACCAACTGGTCTTCTTTACTATTTTCTATCCATGATTGAAATTACTATTTTCTATCCATGATTGAAATGTGAGTGGTCACACATCATGCAGCCTTTCTTTCGGTGACTCACCTTCCAACCACTTGAGAAGACCTAGAACTAAGGGTTCTTGATGTTGAACAATAGTCCTTAGGGAGTTTAAAAGTTTCTTAAACTAGAGTACTCAGTCGATACTTCTCAAAAGATCTAAATAACTGAGAAAACTCACCCTTATTTATAGTGGTCGAATTTGGGATTAAAATTTACTAGATTAGGCCTCAAAATTTGAGTTTGGATCAACTTCTAATCAAAAACACATCTAAAATATATATATATATATATATTATCGTATGGCTGGTAGGCTGATCTAGGAGATGGGCCTACTGAACTTACACCATCAATAGGCCAAAATTTCCCACTGGCTTGCCAAACTCACGAGAATCTTGATCCTTGAGAATATCTTATTTTTCACGCGAGAATCTTAGATAGAGCCTTAGTTTTAATTCAAATAACCCAATAGAGAAGCTATTTGATTACAATAGTTATATCTAGATAATCCTATAGAAAATAAAATATTCTCTAAATAATTCAACATGTTTATCTTGAATTAATATAAAAAATTAATTCAACTAATAAATTAACATGAATTATTAAATCCAATCTGATCAAATTTTAGCCAATTTAATAATTTAACATAAGTCACCAATATATAGGAAAAACATGCCATATTATTACAGGATTTATAATGAGATAGCAAAGGAGACCCGATGGACATATATAGTTTAAGCTCATGTAATTATAAAATACAATATCCTATATATGTATTTTATAATTATCAACTCTAATGCTACGCCACTAAAAGCTTAGATCTACACTGTCGAACTATATAAAATTACGAAGCTTCAATAAGCTACCCGTCCATGACATATCATAATATGTTATATTCCCATAAGATATTTATAATCGGCTTAAGGATAAACTTTGTTTTACGTTCCCGATAATTTTTATCTTACGTTTCATTATCACACTATTGGAATATTTATCATCCATAAATAGTATACCATTTGGTTATATATATATATCCAAATGGTTGAGCACTTTAGTCTTTCAATTACAGGATAATGCTTATAAGAGAATATCATTAACTCTACAAACAGAGCTATGGATTCCATTTCTATGAATAATGTGTCTATGCAAATTAAGAGTCATGTCTCTAACATACCCGTATCGTACCATCATTAAGTCAAGATGTCATCCTTTGATACATCAAAAGACATAAGTCAAGAATATGGGCCTAAGTCATTTGAGGATTAAGACACAACACATATAATTGTCTAAAGTGAATTGCTTTGCATAAACAGAGTTATTACCCAAATCAATTTAACTTTTATATCCTGATCTGATATATCATCACCTATGACAAAGCACTAATATTTCTACTCGTGGAATCCCACTTCGATGACCAAGACAAGCTATCTCCTGTTAGGGATGTAGACAACATAACAATCTTATCATCAATAAAGCGCCCAACTTTACTCATTAGGGCACTATGTCTAACAATTTTCTACTTGCACTAATTGAGTAAATACGACATATCTCGCATCCCCATGGCCTCCAAATGCTTGTTGTAAACTCTCATAGTTAGTATCTATTGGAAAACTAGTATGCAATGAAATTTTAAAAATTTTAAATTAGAGTTTTTTCCAAAACATGAGTTTCACAAGCTATATACATTTTTTATATTAGTTGGAGGTTCAAAATGGGAAAGGATGATTCTAGCTTGTATTTTTGCTTAGTTTCTTTTTGAGAAAGGAAAGGAAAGTATTTCTTCAGGCGATCATATTAAGGATTCATGATTTGATAGAGGAAAAGAGATTCTAAAGAGTAAATTGAGAGCTCTGAGAAAGATTTGAGTGCGTTGAGTAGATTTGAGGGCTTTTAAGAGAGTATTAGTAAGATTTTATGGGATTAAAAAATGAAAAGATTGAGGAATTTTAAGGAAAAGTGTTTAAAGATCGAAAAAGTTTGAAAGTTTTTTGGAAATCTTTTTTAAGAAAACTTTGAAAATCTATAAAGAAGGAAGATAGAAAATGAGAGATTAAAGAGAGAAAAAATTTTAGAGAGAAAGAACTTAGAATTCTAGGCGTAGATGTCTAGTGAATGGTTGTATAAACAAAAGATGTGGTACTGTTTAAACATGAGGGAAATTGTTCTAACATGTGTGAAAGGTTGTTTTGGGTTAGGCCAAACAATATTGGGCTAAGTGATTTAAAAATGGTGAAAAACAACAACATTTATTTACAAAGAAAATAAAATATTTATGTGATTTTAACATTTTTAATTTTCTTATAATTTTTAATTTTTTATATTTTGATAAAAATTTCTAAAAATCAAAAAAATTAATTTTAATCTTTTCATTGAAAAGCGTTTCTAGAGGCCGCTGATAAAAATTACCAACTAATCAAACTTGATTATTTCCTCCATAATCTCAGCTACTTAAATGAATTTTTCAAAAGAAAATTTCCAATTTTTAGAAAGTTACACACATGAAATTATTACTTTACAAAAGAAAAGGTAAAAAGTCATCAAAAAGTGGTTTTCTCTCAAAAAAATGTCAAAGGATGCCATATACGGGTTCTATGTGATTGTGCCCTCAATATTGGCAAAATAAGAAACATTTGTGCTTGTGTGACTTGGATTTATTTCATAGTCTTGGTAAGTCTATAAGAAAGATGCTCTGATAGTGAAGGAGTTGGGGGTTACAAATGATCATGGTAAGTATAGTCTTTTGTAAATTCTATTGACAACATTAGTTCAAAACCAAAGACTAATGATAGTGAAAGTTCATTTTCTATGATCAAGTCTTTTGGCTCTTCAACAATTAAAGAGTCTTTTTTAAATATCTCTAAGAATTCCACTCCTGAACTAGGTTCATTAAAATAGGTGGTTTCAACTAATGCAACTTTCCTTAAGGAAAGTTACATGGACGACTTTAAGCCTTGAAGAAAAGTGATGCTAGAGGAGTTGGCCAGTGATTTGATCACTCTGGGGGTTCCAAATGAAACCGTTCTAATTAGTTTAAAAAACCAACCAAACAACAACCTAAGGGGCTTCGTTGTAGTTGGAGGATCGGGCGTCAATCCAAGAGGTATATGTACAATGGTGAAGCCTTTTTGGCTGAACTGGTTTAAACATGACAGGGATCCTTTCACTTATGAAGAGGCTTTGAAGGATGTTGATTTGGAACTCTAGACAGGGGCCATGAACACTAAGATGAAGTCTATAGAGAGCAATCAGGTTTGGGAACTTGTAGATCTTTCCGAAGAGGTAAAACCTATAGGGTGTAAGTGGATATATAAGAGAAAAAAAGGAGTGGATGGCAAAGTTAAAACTTATAAGGCTAGATTGGTAGCTAAGGGATACATGCAAAAGAAAGGAATCAATTATGAGAAAACCTTTTCGCCTGTAGCCATGCTTAAGTCCATCCACATTCTCTTGTCTATAGCTGCTACTCTCGACTACGAGATTTGACAGATGGATGTCAAGACGGCCTTTCTAAATGGCTATCTTCATGAGTCCATATATATGGTGCAGCCAAACAGGTTCAAGGCTAAGGGTTAAGAGGGTAAGGTTTGTATGCTATTAAAGTTAATTTATGGACTTAAACAGGCTTCTCGTTCTTGGAACATAAGATTTGATCAAGTGATCAAGACTTATGGGTTCGCATAAAATGTGGACGAACCATGTGTTTACAAACACATTAAGGATGAAAAGCTGGTTTTTCTATTACCCTATGTAAATGACATTCTATTCATTGGCAATGATGTTGGGGCGTTGTCATCGGTCAAATTATGGTTGACCAAGTATTTTGACATGACAGACTTAGGTGAAGCTAATTATGTTCTCAGTATCTAGATCTTTTGGGATAGAAAGAATAGAATGATAGCTTTACCTTAAGCGGGCTACATAGATAAAATTTACAAAAGGTATGCAATGCAGGATTCCAAGAAAGCTGGGCAACCATCTAGGTCTGCAATTACTCTTTCCAAGAAAGACTCACCCAAGTTTGATGAAGAAAGAGAATATATGAAGAAGGTGCCTTATGCTTCGGCAGTGGGTAGTCTCATGTATGCCATGCTTTACACACAACCGGATATTAGTTATGTGGTCGGGATAGTGAGTCAATTTCAGTCGAATCTAGGATTGAACCATCGGGTTATGGTCAAGCATATTTTTAAGTACCTAAGAAGGACTTAGGGGTATATGCTTGTATATTCGGGTGAGGATTTAACACCTCTAGGATATATTGAGACTAATTTCCAATCCTGTTTGGATTCGAGAATATCGACTATGGGTTTTGTGTTTACTCGAGAGGGTAGTGCCATTGTTTGGAGAAGTATCAAGCAAGATTGTACTTTGGATTCAACGATGGAGGCCGAGTATGTGGCAGTTAGTGGTGCTTCAAAAGAAGCAGTGTAGCTCTACAAGTTCCTTAGGGATCTTGAGGTAGCTCGTGGTATGGATAAGGCAATATCGTTGTATTGTAATAACACTACAACGATAGCTAATGCTAAGGAACCAAGATTTCACAAGAAGAGTAAGCATATTGATCGGAAGTATCATGTGATAAAGGACTTCGTTGAGGGTGGGTATGTTGCTATATGCAAAATCACATCTGAGGATAATTTACCTGATCCATTTACCAAGACACTAATTGTGAGGGTTTTAGAGAAGCATATGGAAGCTATGGGATGCGGGATATGTCATATTTACTCACTTAGTGCAAGGGGGAGATTGTTGACATGTATGCCCTAAGGAGTAAAAATGTAATATCTTTTTGGAAACATTTTTATGAATAAAGAATTTATTTATTATTCATATACCAAATTGTTGTCCTCTTTATGTTCATATTTGTTAGATGTATGATAAGTAACAATAGTCTAAGACTATTAATCTAAACCTTTAGACTCAGGCATATGATGAACAGATTATGCTAAAGACATGATTCTAAAGGTCATGGTTCAAATCATAAGATCCGCAATCGAGGGAATAAAGTTAGGTATATTATTAATACAAAGATTGTTATGTTGTCTATATCCCTAGTAGGAGATGGTTTGTCTTGGCCATCAGGAGTAGACTCCACGAATAGAGACATTGGCGCCTTGTCATAGGTGACGATGTATTAGATTGGGACATAAAAGGTAATTGATTTGGATTAGTAATTCTATCTTGGAAAATTAATTCACTTTAGATAATCATATGTATTATATCTTAATCCTGAGTTGAATAATGTACTTGTTATCTTGACTTATGTCTTTTGATGTACCAAAGGGTGACGTCTATATTTTATGTTAGTACGCATACTAGTACGTTGGAGACATGACTCTTGATAGCGTAGACTTGTTATTCATAGATACGGAATCTATAGCTTCTCTTTAGGAGTCGATAATATCCTCTTATATGCATTAGCCTATAATTGGAAGACTGGAGCGCTCAACCATTTGGGTACATAGGTGTAACCGAATGGTATATTGTCTTTAGATGGTAGGTTTTTTGATGGTGAGATAATGGAACACAAGAGAAAAATAATCGAAATAGCAAAATAGAATTTATTCTTAAGCTGATTATGGATAATCTTATGGGGATACGATACATTATGATATGTCATGGGACTTAGCTATTCAGGTTTCGCAATTTTATATAATTTGAGAGTACAGCTCTAAGCTTTTAGTAGAATAGCATTAGAGTTGATAATTATGAAACAAATACCTGGGATATTGTGTTTTATAATTATCAGGAGTTTGAACTATATATGTCCATCGGGCCCCTTTTGTTAGCTCATAATAAATCCTGTAACGATACGACGTGCTTTTCTAATAAATTGGTGACTTATGTTAAATTTTTAGATTGGCTTAAATTCGATAGGATCAAATCATTCATGTCTGTTTATCGGTTGAATTAATTTTGTGAAAAAGTAATTCAAGATACACTTGTTGAATTATCTAGAATATTTATTTTCCTAGAGATTATCTAGATATGGTTGTTTTAATCAGATAACTTCTCTATTGGGTTATTTGACTTAAAATTGAGGCTTTATCTAAAAAATCTCGGGTGAAAAATAAAAGATTCATTGGGATTATTTATCGTAAGTTTGGCAAGTCGATTAGTTAGTTTGGCCTGCCGATGGAGCAAGTTTGGCAGGCCAATCCATTAGTTCGGCCTACCGATCTAATGATTTTTATCACATGTTGCAAACATGATTTTATCAAATATTGATCCAGATTAAAATTTTTGAGGCCTTATTTGATAATAACTAACCATGGGGATGACCTCTATAAATAGGGAGTGAGTTTTTTATGTTATTTAGATCAGTTGAGAAATCAAGAGTGAGCACTCTATTTTGTGAGTCTCTAAAACTCCCCTGAAGAGCTATTGTTCATAAATTACGAACAGTAGTTCTAGGTATTTCTTAATTGGTTGGAAGAAGAGTCACCAGGAAAGAGTTGTACGAGTATGCCCATGCACAAACCTATTATGGATAGAGAATAGTAAAGAAGACTAGGTGGTTGAGGCTCTTCTAGAACATTTTTCTCTTCACCGCTTGTAGGAGCTCTTTAGCTTAAAAGACTAGTAAGATCTAGTTAATTTATGCATAAAGCATGTCAAACTTGTGTTTTAAAAAATACTCTAATTAAAATTTTTAAATTTTTGCTGCATACTATTTTTCCAACAATTGGTACATGAGAAGCCATTGTTGAAGCCACCCAAGTCCTAGACATGGCAAGACTTGCACATGGTGATTACCATAATTATTTGAAGGCACTAAGAGTGAAGAGTGTTGCTCGATCTGTTCTGAGGAAGGGTTGGCAAGTGTTAGACATGTATGCCCTAAGGAGTAAAAATGTAATATGTTTTTGGAGACATTTTTATCAACAAAGAATTCATTTATTCTTCATATACCAAATCTAGTCCTCTTTATATTCATATTTGTTGAATGTATGTTAAGCAAACAATAGTCCAAGACTGTCGGTCTAAACCTTTAAGAATTGCGTATATGATGGACAGATTATGCGGAAGACACGATTCTTAAGATGATGGTCTAAATCATCAGATCTGTAATCGAGGTAATAAAGTTAGGTGCTTTATTCATGTAAAGATTGTTATGTTGTCTATATCCCTATTGGGAGATGGTTTGTCTTGGCCATCGAAGATGGACTCCATGAATAGAAACATTGGCATGTTGTCATAGGTGACGATGTGTTGGATCAGGACATAAAGTGAATTGATTTAGATTAATAATTCTGTCTCGGCAAATCGATTCACTTTAGACAATCATTTGTATAGTATCTTAATCTTGAGATGAATAGTGGGCCCGTTGTCTTAACTTGTGTCTTTTGATGTACCAAAGGGTGACACCCACATTTTAATTGTGGTATGCATGCCGGTATATTGGAGGCATGACTCTTGATAGCGTAGACCTGTTATTCATAAATATGGAATCCATAGCTCCTTTTTAGGAGTAGTGATATCCTCTTATATGCGTTATCTTCTAATTGAAAAACTAGAGCGCTCAATCATTTGGATACATAGGTGTAACCAATTGGTATACCGTCTTTAGATGGTAAGTTTTCCAATGATGAGATAATGGAACGTAAGATAAAAAAAATTGGGAAGGTAAGACAGAACTTGTCCTTAAGTCGATTATGGATAATCCTATGGGGATACGATACACTATGATAATGTCATGGAGACTTAGCTATACAAGCTTCGTAATTCTATATAGTTTGAGAGTGCAGCTCCAAGCTTTTAATAGAATAGCATTGGAGTTGATAATTATGAAATGTATATCTAGGATATTGGGTTTCATAATTATCGGGAGTTTGAACTAAATAGGTCCATTTGGTCCCCTTTGTTAGCTCATAAAATCTTGTAACGATACGGCATGCTTTTCCAATAATTGGTGACTTTTGTCAAATTTATTAGATTGGTTAAAATTTGGAAGAATCAAATAATTCATGTTTGTTTATCAGTTGAATTAATTTTGTGATAAAATTAATTCAAGATAAACTTGTTGAATTATTGGGATCGGATAATTCTTGTCTATTTATCAGTTGATCTAATTTTGGATAAATTAAATCAAGATAAACTTGTAGAATTATTAGGAATGTATTTATTTTTCTAGAGATTATCTGGATAAAGTTGTTTTAATTAGATAACTTCTCTATTGGGTTATTTGAATTAAAACTGAGACTTTATCCTATAGAATCTCGGATGAAAAATAAAAAATTCGCTGGGATTTTTTTTTCAGCAGTTCGGCATACCAATCTTCAAGTTCGGCTTGTCGATAGGCAAGTTTGGCCTGTCGGTTAGGTAGATTGGCCTGCCTATGCGCGAAGTAAAAAATCAAGCTTTTTTATGTGAATTTCATCTGGTATTAATCGAAATTTGATTTTGATTTGAATTTTTGAGACCTTATCTAATAAGGATTGACCCTAGACCCAACCTCTATAAATAGGGAGTGAGTCTCATAAGGTATTTAGATCAATTAAGAGATTAAGAGTGATACTTTACTGGTGAGAATCTGAAACTCCCTAAGAGCTCTTATTCACAAATCACGAACACTAGCTTTGGGTTCTCTCAATTGGTTGGAAGGAGAGTCATCTTGAGGAAGAGCTGTACATGTGAGCTCACACTTACTCCAACCGTGGATAGAGAATAGCAAAGAAGACTAGTTGGTTGAGGCTCTTTTGGAACGTTACTTCTCTTCACGCATTATAGGAGTTCTTTAGCATTGAAAGGTTAATAAAATCGGGTTAATTTATACATATAGCATGTCAAACTTGTGTTTTGAAAAATAATCTGATATAAAAATTTTAAAATTCCACTGCGTACTATTTTTCCAATAGCAAGCCCCCCGATGGGAGGCCTCAAAATGAATGTTTACGCGACTTGTAGTAGAAGGGTGAGATCCATCAGTATTGTGGTTGTAAAAAGGGATTCAGAAGGAGTGGTGCATGAGTGTTTATCACAGTGGTTTGATGGTAATTATAGCCCCTATATTGCCGATGTTTTGCTGTTTGGATTGGTATAGAGTTTGCTCCAGATGAAGGCTTGCCTATTTAGGTGGTTGAATTAGATGCTTTGAAGGTAGTGCAATATGTGAATCAAGCTTCATCGGAGAGAGCAAAGATGGATAGCTTGCTAATTCAAGATATTAGGGAACTACTCTGACTAATACCTAATTGTAGGTGCTGTTTTGGACCACATAAAGGAAACATGGTCACTCATCATTTAGCTTTTTTGGGTCTTTCTTTTGTGAGTTTGTATAAGAAGATTAAGGTAAATCCAATATTTGTTGCCTCTCATGTTTTGGCTGATGTAGGGGGTGTTTGGAAGGGTGGTGTGAACCGTTGGTTGTAACCATTTTTATGGTTAGAACCAACTTTGTGGTTGAAACCATAATTATTGTTGTAACTAGTGTTTGGCAATGTTATAAAATTTGTGGTGTGAACCACTTGTAGTTTAAACTAATGTTTGGATGTTTTGTAGTTTGAACCACAATTTATATTTTTTTTTGTTTTTTTTTTCTTTTTAAATTATGAACAAATTTTTCCTCTAAAAACAAATAAGTTGATTTATTTTTTTTTATGTTTAACTTTTTTTTGAGTAATTTGTTTCCATGTTTTTTATAATCATTGATACATATGGTACTTTCAACTTCAAAAAAAAAAAAAAAAAAACCTTTTATAAGGAGAAAAACAAAGTCTTCACAAGTAAAGTGACATATAAATATCTGTAAATGAGATAACCTAATTTTTTAAAATGTTCCAGAGTCGAATCAAAGTTCATTTCTTGATGGATAATATACACTTTCATGTCTACCATGGCATTCGTCTTTGTCGAAAATCTTCCCGTATTCGTTGGGCTAAAGCATCCCTATATTCTTGCATCATTTCACCACCTCGACGTTCATCTATAGATGTGTGGTCACCTAGTATTTCGTCAATGTCATCATGACCATCATCGTCGAACTCAGTATTCCCTTGCTGTAACACCGACACTAGAACAACATCATTACTAAAGTGGTGTATAAGACTATCATCTTCCCCACACAATTCGTCGACAATGTCCTCCTTTTGGGTGCATATACTGATGAAATTATGTACCACAGCACATGCAATTGGAATTTGCGCTTGCTTCTCAATTCTGTAGCTACTCATTCGTTGTAAAATTTTAAATCGCGCTTTCAAAACACCAAATGTTTGTTCGATGCAATTCCTTAGTGATGAATGCTTGAAGTTAAAGTGCTCCTCTGGTATTTTAAAACCCGTGCCGCGTTTCATATATTCTTGTAGATGATACATTGTTCGTCGATATGGTGTAAGTATATAGCTTCGATTTGCATAACCTGAATCTGCTAAATAGTACCTCCCTACAAACAACATGTCATATTTGTTCCATTAAAAAAAATGACTATCAAGGTTTCATAAAATCTCAATATTGTCAATGCCATTACGCTATAATATACCTTCTGGTGGAATAGGAAAACCATGATTTTGTATCACATCTTGCAAGACACGTGAATCGTGTGCGGATCCCTCCCATCCAGACAACATGTACGTAAATTGTATATCAAATGAGCATGCTGCCAAAACGTTAAATGACAAGATCCCCTTTCGATTACGATATTTTGCTTGCTCAGATGATGGAGGTACCCATGGAACATGTGTGCCATCAATTGCACCTACACATGACTGTAGCAAAACAATGATTAGAGACCATTTTTTAAATTTCCTATAGTAATCGAGAATGTAAAAAAGTTTTCACACTTACATCAAAATAATTTGAGTACTTCTCCCGATTGTCTCGAATCAGCTTCGGTGTTTTGTTAGAATTTAGGGCTATAATGAACCAATAACGTAGTGAACATATTGCCTCTAAAACCTCTGCAAAGCATCGAGATATTGTTTCCCCCGACTGTTGCCAATGATCCTGTGCTTCGCGGTTTGATATGGCATGGCACACAATATGCAAGAATATCATAAGTTTCTCATCTATGCTGAGCTCAGGGGAAGATTGCAATAATGTGTTTTCTTCTAAGATCTGACTTAAGGCTAAAAATTGGATGCATGTCATCCTCATTTTGCTATACAACGGTCTTTCATGACCATTAAGTAATTCCCATATCTTCATTCTTCCACTTAATATTGACATGTGTATTAAACGGAGATGACACCTATTTAGGCGTTGTTGTTGCCGAAGAGAAGCAATTACGAGTGCAAGCAAATCATCGTCATCTATACCAAGGCCACCTTCTATGGTATTCAACGTTGCTGAGGTAGTACATCTAGTATCCATCGTGGAAATTTAGCGCAGTAAAAAAAATTACACACAAAAATTAAAAATGTTAAACTAATGTTAACAATAATGGTCATAACAATAGAACCATAGATACTATCCATGGCATTAGTTAAATGCAATACTACATTCGAACAGGCAAGCACCAATGTATGCTAACAACATCAAAATAAGAAGAAAGATTACAAATGTATGGGTGACATATGTCAAATGTCCAAACACAAATACATGAGATACATCAAACATGTTTGCATAACATGATGCAAATAATAACAACATAAACCATCACCACTT
This sequence comes from Artocarpus hirsutus, assembly GCA_946598075.1. NCBI lineage: Eukaryota > Viridiplantae > Streptophyta > Magnoliopsida > Rosales > Moraceae > Artocarpus > Artocarpus hirsutus. Next base: position 35,195 of record CAMOHE010053886.1, read on the forward strand.
GCTAAGCCTACAAATTCACTTCGACATATAAAGTTGAATTAGTAGTCTACGATCCTCCTCATTATCATTTTCCAAAAATATCGTCTATAAGCCAATGTCACCTTTCAGTTACATTTGTAACCTCAATTTTTCAGGCCCGGTGTAGCCCATATCTGTAAGAATATGGATGCATTTTGCCAACTGCGCATTGGGCTTCGTTTTTTATTCTACAATTGCCTGCGCCATAGCCTTCAGCCAATCTTCCCCCTCGTCAGTATCCTTCATCTTTCTCTTGCCTTTCCTAACACTTTGTGAGCTTCCACCAATTCCTTCAGCTGCATTCGAAGACATTGCGCGCAAGCGATTCAAGCGACCTCTAACATCATTCACCACATCATCAATGCGGTGTTCCTCTTAAGCAGGTGTCTCAATAAGGTCTTCATCCTCTGACCATTGCTCCACTACCGGTGCATGCGATGAGCAGTACCAGATGCTAGAGTTTCGGAAGCAGTGGAACGAGCAAAAATGGAATCCAATATCTTGAACGACGGATAGCCATCTTTATTGAGGTATCTTGCTGCTCTTGGATTAGTCTACGTAGACAATGTTTAAGAGAGAAAAGGTTAAACCATATGACATATTATAAGTTTTTGTATCTAAATTATCCACCTGCATGCATAAAACGCGCTATGTACCTTGATCAATTCGAGCCGATACTCTGTAGAAAAATCAAACTCAACGTTCTCTAGGTTGACTCCTAACCCTGTTGCACCATCTAAACTCTTTAAAAATGCCCATTCTTTCCTTAAGTTTTCTTTCTTGTGTTTAACTTGGGTTGCCGTCATAGGACAATTGAACTTGGTGGTCAAGTACACAGCCCACGTTTCACAAAACATTTTATTTAGTTTACATTCTCCAGTTTGCTTGACATGGTCTTGAAGGAGACCAACTAATAATTTGGTCCTCTCCGATGTCCAAGCAATGGAGTCTTGTTTGTTCCTCGGCATTTCCTTTTATATATCAACAAATATAAATAATCGCATACAATAAGATGTAATAGATTCTGTGAGGCTGACCAAAGAAAACCATAAATGACAGCCAATGCATCAACAGGACTTAAGACCTATAGACCCCCTGAATGCCACGTTTAGGATGATGGATGCTGTAAAACGAGAAAGTAGAGCAATGCTCATATGACAATCTAAGCAGTAGCTTTCATGATAAGTACCGTATTTGAACCAGTGGAGGAGAGGGAGGAGTCCTTGAGCAACCCCAAAGCGGTTTTGGTTATAAAATGCAAATCGAGGGCTTTCTTGTGCGGTAACAAGGAAGAGATTTCCTCTACTTGAACACCGGCTTTGGAGGGCCGCCAGAGGTTTTCTTGGCTAGCCTTTTACATGCTAAAAGTTCGTGCAATGACGGGGAGCAAATGGTGGATGGTAAAGGACGAGGGTGTAAAACGGGCGCCCTCTTAAAGACGTCGGCAGATGCCAAAGATGAATGTTCGCGGTCAGCCAGGGTATAACCAAACAAGAATGATTTAGAAGAAATTAAAAAAGAAAAGAGCTTACAATATACAAACAAGTATCCAACCATGTGTAACAAAATTTACAATAAGCAGTTTCAACATGCTTTCTGTTACATGATTAGAGACATTTAAAACAGATATATATTTGTCTAGTTAAAACACATGACTAGAAAAAGTCAACCAAGAAAATAGACCAAACTACCTGTTACACCCAAAAAAAAAAGAAACACCAAAGACTAGAAAGACAGCACATAGTTATTAAACCCCATATCCTTAACTAGAGAAGAACAATAGTAAACAGGTCCTATGTGCAACTGATACATTTTCAATATGGATTGAACTTTCATTAAGAACAAAATTAATGGTATAATTATCAGCGACTGTTGCTGAATGTTCACCAACCAAATATGAGAACATACAAAAAATGGTTCTCCAGACATACTACGCAAGCAAAACATTTGTCTTCCAAATATGAGTATTGCGTGGTTTATATTGCACAAATGAATCACACAAATAACCCAAAAAACAAGGGTGAAACCCAAATACTTCACAAATCACACAAACAATAAATCAGCCAAATATATACTTCCAACCTAACAAAAAAACCCAACTTGTGAATGTTGAAGCAAACCATAGTAAATGAAATTAAAGGAAGAAGAGGACCCAATTGTTGACACTTACCTTTAGATTTGGTTCGTCCAAAATAAAGTAGCTTGTCTCTTTATTGCTCTAGTGTTTCTTTTTTGGTTTGTCACACTTCGGTAGACTCTAATGTACAAAGAAAAGTGACGTTAATAAGTAAATAATCTGCAATAATCTGCAAAAGAGTGCGTCAACCTTTGCTTTAAATAAAAGTTTAATGGCATGACATCTTTTTAAATTGTCATACAATCACATGTAATTCAACTACAAAGCCCAATAACACAAAGTAAACGTCTATATTCCACCCAATCAGAATCAAGGCATCCACTTATTTGTCAATGACATGATTCCCCACACAATTTTTCTACTCTAATCTGCCGCACATAAAATGTCATTACAAATGGAGTAATGGCATGCGAACTAACACTTAATATATGATCATTAATAAAGTACTTGCAGGCACATATATATTCTGTAGAGAAAATTTTGAAAACCAAACCTGTGAATATTGTCAACAATGCTGTTGTTGTTGGCTGGAGGAGTGAAGGAACAGCATTGGTTTCGCTCAAGGGAGTTACATTGTTGAACAGAAAATATATTATAAATCAGAATAGTTGAGTATCTCTCCTTTTTCTATTTCTTTTACAAAGATAAACTTATATCCTTATAACCAACATAGCTGGTCCATATCTAACTTATTAGATTCTGAAAGGAAACAGATATTTTTTAGTTACTCTATTTATCTATACTTGTATATATTCTGGCTATAAGCTAGGATTAGTTTGAGGGGAAAAAAAAAGAGGAAAAAAAAGGAAAGAAACGACATAGCAGACCCAAATAAACGACATAGCTAAGTCATATACTATGTTGGGCAACAAAGCGGATTATTTGGAGTACAAGTTAGGTTATTTTCCATCTTGGCATTGGCTTTTGTTCTCTATGCTGCTAATATTAGCCAATGTTGGTGACTGATGTTACAAACACGAAAAATTAGCTGACCTAGATTCTAAATAAACCCTGAACCATTACAATTAACTTGACCACAAAATTGAGAAACTGCATAATTACAAAGTATGATATTTGATCCCAAAAAAAAAAAAAAAAAAAAAGAGCAAAAAGCCTTTTAACATAAAAAAAAGGCTATATCATCATAAACTAAAGCTTCCAGCCAGAGAGGGACGTTTCCACATGCTTGTTGGAAACTTTGTTATCGGTTAAAGGCGTTATTCACAAATGTAGGGTTGGGGCATTCCTTTGGTGCATTAATGTCAAACGACAATAAACTCATATTATAATGAAAATAAACAAACTTAAATGCATAATGGTACAAAATAATACAATTGTTTCTTCAGTAGTTTTGTAAAACTTGAACAAAAAAAAGTGAGACAAGAAAAAGAAAGAACTGAGAAAATGTCGGCTGGATTTGAAGAACATTGGAGAGAATTAAAGACCGCCATGTGCATGCATCTGGAAGCAATTATTTCTTAAAAGCCCAAAGGATAATCAGAGGTAAAGGTAGAAAATACGCAGATTATTTGTGTGCATTTGGCTTTACTATTTGCTAACGGCAGATTCCTTGATCTGTAGAAATGGGGCGGTTCAGGAGCAACATTTTTTTCAATATGCAACTATTTAACATAAAGAGTAAGTCCGCAAAAGAAGAAAGAGAAGATTTACCTAGGAGATTGAAGGAGTGGCTGCTGCTAATAGTGTGAACTGAGAGGATCATCTCGCTAGGGTTGGAGGCAAGAAAGCATTTTTCTAAGGATACCCAAATCAATGGTGGAGCAGAAGGCGCAGTCCGAATAAGATAGGGTAAGCAAACTGCTCAGTTAAAAAGCAGTGTAAATATGACCGTTGGGACTGCTGTTGGGCTTTTAACTGAGTGTGGGCCAAACATAGTTACAGTTCTAACTGTAACTGCATAGTCTACACTGAGTAGCCAAACAGGTGGATAGCCAATTTATAGTAAAGTTCACTTTCCCCTCAAAAAAAGCAAGACAAAAGTAAAAAGGCTAGTTTTAAACACTCACTCACTTAAGGGCATTTTGTGTAATTTTTTAATAAAAATTGGTGTTTGAAAATTTATGATTTATGAAAGAAAACAAGAATGTAGATAATTTTCTCTAAAAAATGATTCAAACCATATGAACTTAAAAAAGATAGACAAAATTTAGATTTTAGATTTTTTATTGGTTGAAAACTACGCCTATAATTTAAATTGACATCTATTATTACTTTATCCAACATCAATTTAAATCGTTTTTACAATTTGGTTGCTGGCCTAACGTATGCACCACACGCAACACACCACGAATCATATGTCTCGGAAAAGCCCATTCCAGAGCCCATGTTTAAAAATTGTGACTAAGACATTGTCCTACAAAAATAATAAAAAAGTGGCGGCGGTGGTCGGGATCGGGGGTGATCGTCCTCCTCCTGTCCTGGCTCCTCTCTGCTTCCCTTCCAGGTAATAAAAAATTTCACCTACCAACTTTTCCTTTTCCTCTTCCTCTTCCCCCTCTTCTACTTTTCATCCCAAAAGATATCTTCATATGCACGCACACCTTTTTATACGTCAAGAGTTTCGCCTGATCCGCGGTTTGCCAGATTCCCAAAAGTAAAACTCGTCTTTTTTCCTAATTCCATATCATGTGAATCTATCTCTGATCATCATCTTCAATGGGTTAACTCAACTCAACGAAATATCCCAGATCCACCAAAAAAAGAAAAAGCAAAATGATTTTCGGCAGAATTAGGGATTTTTTGATCTCTAAGCCGTCGTCCTCGTCGTCGTCGGAGGCGGCAACGACGTCGTCTTCCGATTCGATCCTTTTGGCCCCACAAGAAGAGCATTCGACCAGACCCAACAACTCCTCAAAGCACTATCTCAGACTCTCTTCTTCTCTTCAAGATCTCTCCACCTACCGTCCCATCAACCAAAACCCAGATCTCCTTTCTCATTTTCCTAGTTTCTCCAAGCACAAATCCCCTTCTTCTTCCTCTTCATCATGTTTAACATTGTCATGTTTTCGTTCTCTTTTACTCTTCTTTGCCCTTCTAATATCCGCATTCCTTATTTACCTACTCGTCCTCTCTCTCTCATCTTATTGGTCCCAAAACTCTTCCAAATACTACGTCGTTCTCGACTGTGGAAGCACCGGCACGCGCGTTTACGTCTACCAGGCCTCCCTCGATCACCACAACCGTGAACGCACTCTCCCCATTTCCATTAAGCCCTTAACGGAGCCCAGTCTCCGCCACCGCAAGCCCTCCGGTCGGGCCTACGATAGGATGGAGACCGAGCCCGGATTCCACAAGTTGGTCGGCAATGTGACCGGTTTGAAGGCCGCCCTTAGGCCTCTAATTTTGTGGGCAGAGAAGCGAATCCCTCGAAATGCCCACAAGACGACCTCCGTCTTCGTATACGCCACTGCAGGAGTCCGTCGATTGCCGGCGGCAGACTCGAAGTGGCTCCTCGACAATGCCTGGTCCATTCTCCAGGCTTCTCCGTTCTTGTGTAGGAGAGAGTGGGTTAAGATCATTACTGGAATGGAAGAAGCTTACTTTGGTTGGATAGCTCTTAATCATTGGACGGATATGCTTGGTGCTAAGCCAAGGAAGCCGACTTTTGGCGCACTCGACTTGGGGGGTTCGTCGTTGCAGGTTACATTTGAGAATGTACAACATATGGCGAGTGGAACTAACTTGGACCTTAGAATTGGTAGCGTTAATCATCACCTCACTGCTTATTCTCTCTCTGGCTATGGCTTGAACGATGCATTTGATAAGTCTGTGGTTCGTCTTTTCAAGACGGCCTCAAAAACAATGGAATTGTCTGATGGGAAGGTGGGGATTAAGCATCCCTGCTTGCAGTCTGGGTACAAGGAGAGCTACACCTGCTTGCAGTGTGCTTCTGCAAATAGTCTGCAAGGCAGTGGGAGCCCCGTGGTCTCCCAGAAGACTTTTAGAAAATCAGGAACTAGCGTGACGCTTATTGGCGTGCCTAATTGGGACGAGTGTAGCGCGCTTGCGAAAGTTGCTGTCAATGTGTCGGAATGGTCCAATGTGAGCCCGGGAATAGACTGTGATGTAAGGCCTTGTGCGCTTGCTGATGGCTTTCCCCGCCCTTCAGGCAAGTTCTACGCTATGTCAGGATTCTATGTGGTTTATCGGTTTTTCAACCTCACTGCAGATGCCACACTTGACGATGTTTTGGAAAAGGGTCGGGGATTTTGCGAAAGTACGTGGGAAGTTGCGAAGAACAGTGTTGCCCCACAGCCATTCATTGAACAGTACTGCTTTAGAGCGCCATACATTGTGTCTCTGTTGAGAGAGGGCTTGCACATTACAGAAGATAGAGTCATCATCGGCTCTGGTAGTATCACGTGGACGCTTGGGGTGGCTTTGTTGGAAGCTGGGAACAGGTTTACGCCACGAATTGGGATCAGAAGCTATGAAATACTAAAGATGAAGATAAATCCATTGATTTTAATGTTGGTTTTGGGTGTGTCATTGACTTTTCTGGTTTGTGCATTGTCTTGTGTTTCGAAACGGAGGCCATACCTTCCTCTTTTCAGACACAACAGCGCATCTTCTGCATCAGTTCTTAGTATCCCATCTCCGTTTCGTTTCCAGCGGTGGAGTCCTATGAATTCTGGTAAGCTAGCAATTCCCAGGGCCTTTATTTTTGTACGCACTTTTATCATTCATGTTAACATTCGTGATACTGCTATGCACTAGCCATATTATGAATATTTTTTACTCACATCCATTATTGATTGATAAACCTTAGTTAGTAAGGAAAAGTTAAAGGAAGTGTGACTGAGATGCAGGAATATGCTGATACAAGTGACATAATTCAAAGGATCATAAGATTTATGCCAAAGAGTGATGTCCAATTTTAGAATCTAGTTTTTACTTTTCTTTTTATTTTTAATTATGGCATGCATAGTTGGCCATTTGACTGTATTAGTTATATACCACTGGCTTGTGATAAGAGTATTGTTATCTAATTCACTTAGTTGAATGCAAGAGGATTGACCTTGTGTGGTTTCAGGGGATGGCAGAACAAAGCTGCCTTTGAGTCCGACAGTTGCAGGCACCCAACACCGAACATATGGTTTCGGACACGGTCTTGGCGGCGGTGGCGGCAGCAGCAGCAGCGAAATCCAGCTGATGGAATCTTCTCTGTACCCATCTACTAGCAGTTTTGCACATAGTTATTCTTCCAATAATCTGGGCCAAATGCAATTTGACAGTGGAAGCATGGCCTCTTTCTGGTCCCCTCACAGAGGCCAGATGCGACTGCAGAGCAGGCGATCGCAGTCTCGAGAAGACCTGAATTCGTCATTGGCTGAGGCACATTTGGTGAAGGTTTAGGGGTCATCTAGGAATTTTGATATTGTATGGCGACGACCTAGAAGGAAAACATCAAGTAAAAAGGACGAGAAGAAGAGGAAATTTGAGAGACGTGATGGAAATTTCCATTGAAGTTTAGGCACATTCTTTTTTGTAAAATATATACCTCAATTCAGCTGAGTTTTAAAGAAACTGCTTGACCCTGACTTTTATCACATAGTCGGTTGTATTCTCTTTTTATGTTCTGAACGTTCTCCAAATTTGTTGAAGCTACTCTTCTTTAGTACGAAAGACGGACATGATGGATCTCTCTCATGACTTTCGAGTTATCCGCGAAGAATTTGTTAACCGTTTTGCACATTTGATATGCTTTTATCAAAGACAAAAGAGTTTTATGTACATAGAAGGTGATGTACTAATTTAGAGAGAGATGTATGTTTGTTTATAGCGTACGGCGTGTTAATACCCCCTAATTGTGGTGATGTTAACTCAAACTTGAGACCTTGTCCAGAGGAATGGGCATACTTTTCACTCTATCCGTGAGTATTCGAACTCCTTGTAATGTGTAAATTGAGCATTTTGTATGTTTTTGTTTAACCGTGATAGGTAGCCATTGATACCGACAGAGTTTGCCATTGAGTAGGACAGTCGTAAAAGCTTCATTTTCAGGTGGAGAAAAGGCCATGACCCGTATTCACAAAACGACTTAAACAAAAGAAGACTCCTTAACTCGAAAACAATGCCGCCTACCTATCCTGCTAAAAATCCAGAAGAAACAAAAAAAGCCAATGCAACTTGTTCATTACATCAATTAACAGAGCCTCATAATCATCAAATTACAAAAAAGCCAAAAAAAAAAGAGCTCCTTTTTTATTCAGTGAAGGTAAAATAGTTCTTTTAGTTACAAATACACAAACACGATTGAACCCAGATAAGCATTTCATTCGTACATGAGGAAAGAGAAGAGAAAAGAGATGCTGTCATTTCAACGCTCTTTATATTCCTAAGATAGTCCTCATCTGATGTGGAGGATGCCTTGCCAGTGACTTGGGATCTGGATAGCCATTCTTGGGATCCATAATCACATCGTAAATAAGTTGATAAGCTTGAGCCAATGATCTAGCCACCTGGACTGAAGCTTCGGATCGTAACTTTGGAACCTGCATCAGCTCAAACTCCGGCAGTGAACTCTCACTTCCCAAAATTAACCCAAAGAAACCCTTAAGACATTCTGAGAGAGAAGCTGGAGATGTGTCCTCTATCTCTGCTAGCGGCACTTCGACAATGGTCTTGTCATCTCCCTTGTTCAGTGCATTACGGAAATGGTGCATCTTCTGCAACAAGCCACATTTTTTTAAGATGCCATCAACTTCTTTTCCCACAAGGATCCCTACGTGGTTGTCTATCATCAGTCCAAGTTTCTTCACATACTCGGCTGCAACCTCATGTCCCAGCAGCGGCTGTTGGATGGCACACAGGCAATTTATGAGGAATATCTTTGAGGGCGTCTCGCTATTCTGCTCAAAGAAATTAATGAGGTATTAGGATGCAGGAAAGAGGTTGAGAAATTAGGCACAACCTCCAATCATCAATGATACCTGAGAGGATGAGCCAGAAATGCTGCTGGAGAGCAGCGCATCAACAGATGACTTACTGATTTGACCCGAATCAGAACTAACTCTGCTTCTTCGTGATGGGTGACTGATGCCCTTGGACTTGTGTGCCTCTGCTGCTTGCTCACACATCTATAATGATACAATTCAACTAATGATTTTAATCCCCTCGCACACTAAACCAAAATCCGCGGCTACAATTACCTTTTTTTTTCTTTTGTAAGATGATGGAAAGTACCGTACAAACAAAGCAAAGGAAACGATTTCCTCGAGGGAAAAAAAAAAGTAAACAAGAGAAAACTACAGAAGACAATCCCAGTCCCTAGTTAGATCGGAAAAAAGCAAACTTTTGAAATCCCTATAACTCTGAACCCAAAGGGCTGTCCAATATTTAACCCTACCCCAAATGACACTGCACTCTTCATCGCAACCCTTGAAGGTTCTACGGTTTCTTCAACACTACGTATATCATTTCACGATAAGGACCAAATTTGTACTGTTTTTGGAGGCCCAAAGTTGCTTGCACAAGCACCAATAACAGTTTGTGTATTTTTTAGAACATTTTACTTTTGCTTCCACTATTCCTTCTGCTACAAGTAAAGGGTAAAACTTCTTCCAAAAACAAAATAATTCCAAAATCCGAGTCTACAAAAACATATTATAGAAGGAAGTAAAATTCAGATGCGACACAATTTGCCTTTTTGTTTTTGAGCAAAACATATTTTGTCCATTGTAGCCTTGATATCTACCCTAAGATAAATGATGAGCTATATTAAATTGGGATTTGAAAGTTCTTAATCAGCCGTCATCACTAAATGTAAATTACAATATCAACCATTGGCAACAGAGATGCCGATATGAAGCCTTTAAAGGAAGAAAACTTTCACTAATAGAAATTACCTGAATAATAGGGTTGAGTAAAGCAGATATCACCGGAACGAAATCAGGATTTTGTCCAGAAGCAGGAACCATCGTGCTGTTATGAGTTTCAATAATTTCAAGCAGTATAGAGACTCCCTCCCTTACTGCAGGAGGTGGGGAGAGATCAACAGCCACCAACGGGGGATATCGTAGAAGCTTTTCGCCTCGAATTTTCAGAATATCAAAAAATGTCTTCTGAGCTGCATCCTTTAGTGCCCAAAGTGTGCTAGATAAAGCTGTTTCTCTCCCAAGCAAATCTGATATCTGCAAGTGAAAAAAATTACTATAAAAATATTTTTGCCCAGGTTTAAAATATCTATAATATAGGAAATAACAGACTTACTGTGTAGCAGTAAAACTCGAGGGTATTACTGAGTTTGTATGATATAATGAGACTAGGCTGAGACTGAAGAACTTGCTCAACTCTCACTTTGAAAGGCCGGCAAACTCCTTCAAAAATTCTATCTAAGACAAAAGTCAAGTCAGATTCTATTTTTCCAAATTCACCATGCACGGTCTTGAAGACTTGTTCCTTCGTTGGTCTGCTATCAACCACCGAGTCAGGATCAAGTAGCACGAGAACAAATTCCCGTTCAGATGCCAAGGCCTGCGATAGGAGTTAATTTTGAGCAGTAAGTATACAACAGATGATAATTTCATAGGTTAACAATCAAGAATAGTCCCATGGGAAGACTTTGAGCCCCACCTGATGCAACCATCCCAACATATCCCCAACGTATCGCAAGGGATCATGAGCATGCACTTCAATAGGACGAGGCATACCACCCGGTCCTCCGCGGGTAAGAGCACTGATGAACCTTCTAAACAACGCATTGTGCCTCATATTAGCTACCTGGAAAATTGGAAAAAAAAAAAAAAAAAAAAAACTATATTAAATGCTACTAGAAAACCCACCAGTCATATGCTACCAAATGCGGGATGCTAATCATTACATCTGATCCAAAACATAATCACCTCTTCTGCACAATATTTGAAGAGAACAGGCCTTTCCCTGAGGCAGCAGACTGCCATTTTAAGAAGTTCACCAACCTCAGGATTATCAGCATCACCCAACTTTCTACATTCTGCCTGAACCCACCTACAAAAAGAGGAACCAAAACCACTAGTATGGAGCAAAATATTTGGGGAGAAATGAGTATTATGAGTAGACATGTGAAAAATACACATGCACTGCTCTTTATACCAGGCATATGAATAATCTTGGTACGTAGTAACTATGTAAAAGTTCTGATTATGAATCAGAGACTGTTAAGCAGGAGTTGTTTCTGAAGTGAGATATGTTAAAGCCCTTAATTATAATTAGATAGTTTGATCTGTGAAGAAGTGTTTAACATTGTGTAATATTAGTGAAGTCGTTAGCCTTCTAGTCAGAGTCGGTTAGGATAAAATTTGTCAAGGATTACGATTGCATAAACACGATTCAATCAATTACCAGAAATCATTTGTTATCATTTTCTCCTTCATTTAAATCTTTAACAGAGGCAACGGAGAATGAAGCATGGCACAGTAAACTTGACTGTCCAAGAGAACTTTCCATTTAAGATAGCAGAATGAAACTCTATTGTTTTGTAAGCTCTCAGACTAGAAAATTTCCTAAGCAAGAACAGGGTATGCAATCTTGCAGAAAGAGAAGAAGAAGCAACAATGGTCATGAAAAATTTTCTCCACAAGATGATCAAGTTGTAGAAATAAGTTAATTCTTTTTCTCATTGCCAAAATGGAATCAAAAAGCCTTTTCGATGTAATGTAAGGGTTGATCATCAAACTAGATTATGATGCGTCATTTGGTAAGTAATAGTCAACAAATTGGAATTCATTTATCACTTATTTATTTCTTTGATTTACCAGTAATCCAAATTATGCTACATTATCACACTGATTTACTTTCAATTAGGATCCACATTAAATTCTATTAAAGAAAAATAATCACCTGCAGAGACGCTCATAGGCTCCTTCTTGGTAGACGGCCATCATGTCCATCAGCTCCAGACCAGCACGCTGAATAATAGTCAACTCATAAAGAAATGATCCCGAATTCTCAATTATTCTGAATTTCAAAGAATTTGCCTAAAATTAGTTTGTACCTGGTGATGAGTCCTCAAGAGGAGCTTGCAATTGGCATGGATCTCCTGCACATGGGAGAGAGCCTTGAAGAAAGTCTCGCTCAGCTCCTCCTCCCTTAGCGCCGCCATCTCCTCGGGTGAGACCTGGTAGTCGCGGAGGAAGCAAGACACGATCTCCTGCCGCTGCGTCGTATGGAGAAGCTCCTGCCGGAGGCGGTCTGTGGTGGAGACAACGTCGGCTGTGGAGGCGGCAGAGGCGGAAAGCGCTGCGCCGATCCGATCGCAGCAGTCGGCAAGCGCGGCAATCTCCGCTTCGACGCGGTCCAATGCGTTGAGTGCGGAGTCGGAGGCAGCGAGGAAGTCGAGGTTGATGGAGAGTGCGCGCTTCTCGATGGTGGATCGGAGGTTGCGGCGGGCCTGGGGAGTGTTGTCGGCGTAGAAGTCGGAGAGTGTTTGGAGAGACGCCAACAGATCTGGAGACTCGGTTCTCGTCGATTCCAGAACCTTCTTCAGCTTTCGAGATAGCCCCGGCGCCAATGTCGCTGTCCCCATTCTTCTTGTTCTTCTCCTTCTAGTTCGATTACCTTTTCATTTCATGTCGGATTTTTGTGTTTTCTGAAATCAGATGATCTACTAAGTCTCAACTCAACCAAAGGAATGGGGAGATCCCACACCAATGGCGATTAATGTCAATTCTCGACGGACGGAGAACAGAACTTCCTTTGGCTTTTACCCCAAAACTAAAAGGGTGTTTATACGGCGGTAGGAGCTTTAGATAAAATTGTTTTTATTGTAACATTTTGAGAGTTTTATATTGTAACAATTTTTTTATAATATGTAAGAATTTATGCTATTTATAATTAAGATAGTGGCTAAAACCACTCTTGTGAAACAACACATAAGCCTTGAAATGATTTGTACAAAAAACAACAACTACAGAAAACAACACGATCCACTAAAAGTGTGGTTGGAAAAGCCGTTAGAACTTCAAAGTTAAAACTTAAACAGTATAACATTTGAGAGTTTTATATTGTAGTAAACTTTTATTTTCACCAGAGTATATGAAAAATTTATACTGTAGCAAACTGAACTTAATATTTCTAATGTGTTTTCCAAACGAATTATAACATGTTGACTCACAAAATCAAAATAGAAAAATCATTCCGTAAAATATTCATGAATTAGTTATGCTCAATCATGAAAGTCTTATCATACATAAGGGTCGAGTATTCATACTGGCTGTATATAGTTATTTGGAGGTTAGGGTTTGTAAGGTCCCTAACGACACCAAAATCTGAAAGTCTTATCACACATAAGGGTGATTATTCGTATGGGTTGCATGCGGTTATTGGGAGGTTAGGGATTGCAAGGTCTCTAACAACAACAAGATTATAATCTTAAACTTAACATGTCTCCTTGTAGGTCAAAAGGTTCATAATTCTCCCCGTAGGTTGGGAGGTTAGTATAATACTTTTAACTTATTCGTCTCACTTATCATATTAGTGAATATATCATATTAGTGAATAGGCTTTCAAACTTGACATAAGTCATGTAAAACAAATTATTTGAAATCGAGAGTTTTCATATTATGGACGAGGTTCTTATTTACCAGAATTTATCCAAATACTGTTGCTCTCTATCTCTTTAGCCTAAGGTTTAATTCTATACAAAACACTCAATAACAGTATAAACTTATCTTGTATTATGTTAATTAAAATTAGAATGTCTTTCAAACGGAATTAAAATTATCTAATAAGTAAAGAGAAAATGTATCAAGTAGATTTTATTAGTTGTTTAGTAAATAATTTCAAATGTTTTAAAATTGTAAAATAAATAAGCATATTTGAATATATCAGTATTTTAAATCAACTAAAAACCCACAAATACCCTCACAATCAAATCTGATATTTATTATTTCCTTTCCCTCTCTTCACTTTTGTTTATCTCTTTTTAATGAATGAGTATTTTACTCACAAATAAAATATTTCTTGAACTTAAGTGTTTGTGAAAAACCTTAAGCATTTGTGCTATTTTGATGTTTTCGATGTTATTTTGTAGGAAAATAAAAATATGGGACTTAGTCAGAGTTTTGGCATCAAAAAATGAAGTTAGAAGCCATATCCAATTAAAGTGAACCAACACCACACGCCACCACAGCATCAAGTGCACGGCTGCGTGCATCAAGAGGCCCAATGAGGGCCTCGTGCAAGGACTTAGGCTAGCTGAGCATGTACGTGTACTAAAGAAGCATTGCATGCTAGGTAACCTAAGGTAGCTGTATGGGCACGCAGGCTTGCTATGTGGTCGTGCCCTTATGACCCACGCAACCACACAGCCAAACATGAGGCTTATGCGCTTGTCATGTTGATTGGGTTTTTAAGGCTTATCTAGCACTTGTTTTTTATCCAAGCTGAGAATTAGCCCTAATTTGACACAAGTCACCAATTAATGGAAAAACATGTCATATTGTTATAGGATTTTTATAAACTAGCAAAGGGGATCTGATGGACCTATATAGTTCAAGCTCCCGATAATTATGAAAACTAATATCTTAGATATACATTTTATAATTATCAACTCCAACGCTACTCCACTAAAAGCTCAGAGTTGCACTCTTGAACTATATAGAATTTTGAAGTTCGTAAAGCTAAGTCTTCATGACATATCATAATATATTGTATCCCCATAGGATTATCCATAATCAGCTTAAGGACAAATTTTGTCTTACCTTTCCGATTGTTTTTCTATTACTTTCCATTATCTTATTATCGAAAAACTTACCATCCACAAATGGTATACTATTCAGTTACACCTATGTATCTAATTGGTTGAGCACTCTAGTTTTCCAATTAGAGGATAATGCATATAAGAAGATATCAACTACTGCTAAAGAGGAGCTATGGATTCCATATATATGAATAATAGGTCTACGCTATCAAGTGCCATGGCTCCAATGTACCAGTATGCGTACCACTATTAAAATGTGGATGTCACCCTTTGGTACATTAAAAGTCATAAGTCAAGACAATGGGCTCGTTATTCACCTTAAGATTAAGATACAATACATATGATTGTCTAAAGATAATTGATTTGCCAAAATAGAATTATTAACCTAAATCAATTCACTTTATGTCCCGATCCAACACATCGTTACCTATGCAGTATGCTAATGTTTCTATTTATGGAGTCCACCTTCGATGGTCAAGACAAACCATCTCTTGTTAGGGAGATAGACAACATAACAATCTTTACATGAATAAAGAGCCCAACTTTATTCCCTTAATTACGGATCTTATAATTTAGACTGTTACCTTAAGAATCATGTCTTCCACATAATCTGTCTATCATATGCCCAATTCTTAAAGGTTTAGACTGATAGTCTTACACTTTTGTTTACTTAACATGCATTTAACAAAATAAATGTGAAGAGGACAAGATTTGTTATATAAATAATAAATAAATCTTTATTGGTAAAAATTCTCCAAAAACATATTACATTTTTACTCCTTAGGGCATACATGTCTAATAATGCCTATAATCTCATGAACATCAAGGCATTAAGAGGGTATGAATACTTCATCTCTTTTATTGATGATTACTCAAGATATGACTGTATCTACCTAATGCATGATAAAAGCAACACTTTTGAAAAGTTCAAAGAGTTTTGAGTTGAAATAGAGAAGCAATTAGATAAACCCATAAAAGTACTTCGATCCAATTAAGGTAGAGAATACGTTTTTGATGAGTTCTTATGACACTTAGTAGAAAATAAGATTTTATCCTGGCTGAACACGTCTAGTACTCTATGGCAAAATGGCGTGGCTGAGAGAAGGAATAGAACCTTATTGGACATGGTAAGGTCCATGATGAGATATTCAACATTGCCACTGTCTTTTTAGAGATATGCACTATAGACTATGTGTTATCTTTGAACAATTGGCCTTCAAAATCAGTTCCTAAAACTCTTCAAAAGTTGTAGACAGATAGTAAGACATTCTTAATCCATTTTTACATATGAGAAAGTCCTCTCATGTCTTGGATTAAAAAGCCAAAAATTTGGATGAACATTCGGAGATGTGCTTGTTTGTAGGATATCTTAGAGAGAAATAAATTTATGGTTTCTATGAAGGTAACTTTCCTTGAAGAAAGTTACATGAATGACTTTAAGCCTCGTAGTTGAGAGGTACTTAAGGAGATGCCAAGTGATATGATTAATCCAGTGGTTCTAGTTGAAACCCATCCAATCAATGTGGAAAAACTGACAGAACAACAACCTAGGGATATTTAGCATAGTGGGAGGGTCAAACGTCAACCAAAAAAGTATATGTTCGATGGTGAAGCCTACTTGGCTAAACCGGTTAGACACGATGGGGATCCATACACTTACAAAGAGTTTATAAACGATGTTGATTCAAAGCTTTAGATAGAAGCTATGAACACTAAAATGAAGACTAATCTAGTATGGGAACTTGTGGACCTTCCCAAAAGGGTAAAACCCATTCTATGTGGGTCTATAAGAGAAAAAGGGGTGTGGATAGAAAAGTTGGAACCTATAAAGCTATACTTGTAGCAAAGGGATATACACAAAAGAAATGAATCAATTACAAGGAAACAATTTTATTTGTAGCCATGCTTAAGTCCATCTGTATTTTCTTTTCCATTAACGTGGCTCTCAATTATGAGATTTAGCAAATGGATGCCAAGATGTCTTTCTTAAATGGATATCGTGATGAGACTATTTATATGGTATAGCCAGATGGGTTCAAAGCTATGGGTCATGAGAATAAAGTCTACAAGTTGCTAATGTCTATTTATGGACTTGAGCAAGCTTCTTGCTTTTAGAACATATGATTTGATCAAGTGATCAAGACTTATGGGCTCAAACAAAATATGAACAAACCATGTGTTTACAAACACATTAAGGATGGAAAGGTGGTGTTTCCATTACTCTATACAAATGACATTTTGCCTATTGGCAATGATGTTGGTGTATCGTCATTGGTCAAAGTTTGGTTGACTAAGCAGTTTGACATAAAGCACTTAGGTAAGGCTAAATATATTCTAGGTATTCAAGTCTTTCAAGACAAGAAGAACAAAATGATAGCCTTATCTCAAGCATCATACATAGACAAAATTATCAAGAAGTATGCAATAAAAAATTCTAAGAAAGGTAGGCAACCATCTAGGTGTGGAATTTCACTTTCTAAGAAAGACTGTACAATGTCTGATAAAGAAAGAGAGTACGTGAAGAATGTGCCTTATGCTTTGGCAATAGGTAGTCTCATATATGTTATGCTTTACAATATGACCTAACAATGGTATGTAGTGGGAATAGTGAGTTAATTTTAGTCGAACCCAAAACTAAACCATTAGGTTACAGTCAAGTATATTTTCAAGTACTTGAGGAGAACTAGAGGTTATAGGTAATGTATTCCAGTGAGGATGTAATAAATCTTGCATACATTGATTTAGATTTCTAATTCCACTTAGATTTGAGGAGATCAACTTCGAGATTTGTGTCTACTCTTGGTGGAGGCGCCATTGTTTGGAGAAGTTTTAATCAAGATTGCTCTTGTGATTCAACGATGGAGGCTGAGTATATGGATGCCAATGGATCTTCAAAAAAAGATATGGGTTCTGCAAGTCCCTTAGAGATTATGAGGTAATTTGTAGTATGGGTAAGCTGATAACATTGTATTGTGCTAACACTACAGTGATAGCTAATGCCAAGAAACCAAGATTTCACAAAAATAATAAGCACACACATCAGAAGTATCATGTGATAAAAGACTTCATAGAAAGTGGCCATGTCACAATATGCAAGATTGCATCTGAGGATAATATAGCTGATCCTTTCATAATGACAATACAAGGGCTTTTGAGAAGCATGTAGAGGCTATAGGAATACGTAACATGTCACATTTACTTACTTAGGGAAAATGGGAGATTGCAAGACTATCTACCATAAGGATTAAATGATATAATAGTTTTAAGATAATTAATCAATAAAGAATTTAATATTAATTTTATATATCAAATATGTTCTCTTTATGTTCATTTATGTTGAATGTATAATAAGCAAGCACAAGTCTGAGATTGTCAATCCAAACCTTGAAGATCGTATATATGTTAGATAGATTATACAGAAAACATGAATCTTAAGGTGATAGTCTAAATATAAAAATTCTACAACTGACATAATAAAGTTGAACTTTTTATTTATGTTAAGATTGTTACGTTGTCTATATCTCTAACGAGAGATAGCTTGTCTTGGTAATTGAAGTTGGACTCTAAGAGTAGCAACATTGGTATATTGTTATTAGTGTTTATAAATTGGATCAAGGCTAAAGATGAATTCATTTGATTAATAATTCTATTTAAAAAAATTAATTTACTTTAGACAATCATATGTGTTGTATCTTAATCCAAAAATGAATGAATGAGTCTGTATTCTTGTATTATATCTTTTGATATACCAAACGGTGATATCTTAAATTATATAAAGGTACAAATGTTGGTGCATTGGAGACATGACTCTTAAATTATGTAGACTTATTATTCATAGATATAGAATCTATAGTTTTTTTGTAGAGCTAATGATATTTTGTTATAGGCATTATCTTGTAATTGAAAAGTAGAGCGCTCAACCATTTCGATGCATATGTGTAACCAAATGATATACTATTTGTATTAGTTGAATAATAAGGGTTCATAGAGTGAGAATATGGAACATAAGATTAACATAATGAAGAAGGTAAAATGGAATTTATCCTTCAGCCAATTATGAACATCCTGTAGGATTTTATACATATGATTTATCATGGACGATTAACTTGTTAAAGTTTTGTAATTTATATAAAGTTTACGAGTACAGCTCTAAACTTTTAGTGGAATAGCTTTAGACATAATAATTATAAAATATATGTGTTGGGAATATGTTATTTTATAATTATAGGAGTTTGTTGTATATATATCCATCGGGTCCCCTTTACTAGCTTACATATTTTTCCTATAATGAGGCAGCATGTTTTTTCAATAAATTGATAACTTATGTTAATTCTTAAGATTGACTTAAGTTCGGTTGATTGTATTTAATAATTCATGTTAGTTTATTGGTTGAATTAATCTTATGAATTAATTCAAAATAAACATGTTGAATTATTTGAATAAAATTTATTTGTATAGGATTATCTATATATAATTGTTTTCATCAGATAACTTCTCTATTAGGTTATTTGAATTAAAACTAAGGCTCTATAATAGATACTCATGTCAAATAAAGTAGGATTTATCCAATTGGTTCAAATGGGAGTTTCAGAACAAGGCAAAACGTGATAGACAAGCCAGGTGCGACCAGGCAGCCTACCGCCATATGTAGGGTGTGGTTGACTACCCTTACCACATCAGTAATCTGAGGCTCGCATGTTTTTACTTCAAATTTTTGTCCAAACTCAAATTTTGATGCCAAATTTGATAAGAATTACTCGAAATCCAACCTCCATATAAAGTGAACAATTTTCTATTATTTTTTAGATCACTTGAGAGATTTACAAAAAAGTATTTCTGCTAGGAAGACTCTAAAATTCTCAAAGGGCAATTGTTCAATATCCCAAATCTTAGCTCTTGGTTTTCTCAAGTGGTTAGAAAGAGACATTGCTTGATGAGAGACTGAACAACGTACAACCATCCATATTCTGATTGTTAAAAAGAGAATATCAAAGAAGTTCATTTAGTTGAGACTTTACCAGCTGAATTGTCCCTTGCAGTCTTGAGTAATATAGTTTTAACAGACGTGTGGTTTTCGGTCTACTAAGAGGTATGATGATCTTAGATTTATTTATATACATAACATGTCTAATTGGTTTTGAAAAAAAGGATTCAACTAAAAATTTTTTAAATTCACTACATACTTGTTTTCCAACAATGGGTATCAGATTCTTGGTCTTACGAAGTTTTTATGGGTTTGCAATCATGTTACGTGCATAAATTATATTATCTTAATCTCTCCTTTACCTAAATTATATTTCTTTAAGAGTTGGCACTCTAAGATTTCTATATATATTTACGTGTTGTCATGAGATTATATAGTGAATGCTCATTAACTAATTACTATTATTTTGTTGGTTATGGTTTCTTAGAGATTAGAATGCATATCTAGGTCTTTTATGTAATTAGAAGGCGGTCCATCATCACCATCTAGGATTTAGTATTTTAATTTTGGTTGTAACTTTGTATTCAACTAATTATTTGAAGTAAAGACAGTTAAAGTAGATTACTGGTTGATTTATTTTTTATATTTATAAAATTTTTCGTATGTTTTTTGAATTGTTTTTAAAAATTAAAAACAAAAATAAATAAAGAAAATTGCTCTTGGGTTTGGACTACGACATGGTGGTCAACCACCCCATATAAGGGGCAGTTGCTTGGGCACTATTATGAACTATCTTGTCAGACAGAGACGGTCAATGTGCCCCTGTTATGGTTGGTTGACTGCCAAATGCAAGGAGGTTATTCTTAATTGTTTTTTGGAATTTTTTATGAAAAAATTTTGCAAAAAACTTTAGAAATTTTATAATAACCAGAAAAATGAAGGATTGAAGATGGACACCACATGAAGAAGGATACAACAAGAGGAGACAAGATGAAGAAGATAAAATGTTTTGATTAAATTTTTGTAACTTTATTTTCTTTTCTTGAGAGTCGAACCATAATATTATGATTATTTATTATATTACTTGTTGATTTGCTTATTGTGTTGGTTGTTTGCTTTATAACATGTTTTGCCATGTATGTTGATGATAAGTTAAGTAGAATAGTGAGTGCTACTCATTAAAAATTGTTCATGTATGGTACAACATAAAACCCTGCTTTTTGAAATATTGAGTAGGAAGAGGTTTTCGAAGAGAGGACCTAAAGCCTCCATCATTGGTCTATAGGTAATACATGGTGGTTCCGACCTCTAGAAAGAGATACATCATGTGCTAGGTTGGATATCCAAAAGGATTATTTGCCTTAACATGTTTTATTGTTGTTCACCCCTTGGTGACGATTATAAACCATGTATAAAGTAGTTGTGATTTTAATTGGATGAGATCCATATTTCTAATTGAGTTTAGCAAGTATCCTCTAGGTGGCTTTATTAAACACCGAGTTAGAAATTATCGTGGTCAGGTTGTTATCTTACTAAATTGTTATTACATGTTTGCAAATGTTTGGTATATGAAACATAAACACATGCTTATTGCTTTTTTTGTGTTAATTTACTAAATTGTTATTGCATGTTTGCATATGTTTGGTATATAAAACTTTATTATAGATAAAAAATGTATAAAAATTCAGCATCAATCATGCATGAGAAAAATACACCAACAGGCGAGAATTATAATGATTGGAAGTGGAATGTTAATATTGTCCTATGCTTTGAGAAACTCAAATTTATGCTAACCACACCCAATTCTCCCACACCTACTAGCAAATCCGCTAATGAACAATTACAATCGTATAATTACTGGAAGGATGTTAATGATCAAACTCGCTGCTACATTATAACAAGCACGAATAGCATGCTACATGCTCAATATAAAGATCATGAAACTGCTCTATAGATAATAGATAATCCTAAGGACATGTTTGAAAGCCAAGCCTTAACAAAGGGACAAAAGGCTCTTCAAAAGCTTCTCAAATGCAAACAAAAACTAAGGACATTTGTGAAGGATCACATGATATTCGTCATAGGTTACCTTGTTGAGGCCCAAACCCATGGAGCTAATATTAACGTTGCATCACAAGTGACCATGATCATTGAGACTCTTTCTAAGGAGTTTATCCTACTTAAACATTTGTATAACTTAAGCAATAGACAAGATGTGACCATAATTGATTGATGAAACTATTGTAGGAGTTCAAAAACCTAATCAATGATGCACCTGTTGGTGGCAAGGCAAACTTCATGGTTGCATTTGGTTCCAAATCCTACTCTGAGAAGCGAAAGAAGTAAAAAGCCAAGAACAAAAAGTCTTATATTTTGCTAACCAAGGGCAAGAAGAAGAAGAAGAGGAATCCAAAGAAGCTTAAGTGCTTCTTTCATGGGAAAGTCAGGTACATGAAGAAAAATTGCAAGGACTTCTTAACTAAAGGAGGTAAGTATGAACTTCTAGTTATCGAGATTTGATTAGTTGAAGAATTCAATGACATTTAGGTCATAGATTCTAGAGTGAGTGATCATGTTTGCATTTCTTGTTTGAGGTTCAAGGAACAAGAAATCTGCTGAATGAGCAATTCCGGTGATAAAACTTTAGTTGGCTAAAGTAGTGGGAGACATCCATCTTTATTCTAATAGTTATAGGCATTGAGTTTTGGGAGATTATTTTTATGTTCCTAAAATTAGAAGAAATTTAATTTCTGTTGCTTGTTTATTTAAGGATTCTTATTGAATTTCGTTTAATAATAAAGTTGTGACTTATAAGAACAAATCTTTTATCTATAGTAGATGGATACAAAATAATCTATATTTTAGTAGACCTAAGATAGACTCACTATTGAACACTGAAAGTTATGTTAACTCTAAAAGACTTGAAACTTCTTAAGCTAACAAGACTTATCTTTAGTGCTTACGATTAGGTTATATTAGCTTAAATAGGATTCAAAGGTTGGTAAAGGATAGACCTTTAAGCAATTTAGAGGGGGAATTTATACCTTCTTGTGAATGTTATTTGCAAGGCAAAATGACCAAGAGACCATTCGTGTCTAAGGGCAATCGAGCTAAAGGGGTTCTTGAACTTATGCACAGTGATGTTTGTGGTCCCACAAATATCAAGGCACGAGAAGGGTATGAATACTTCATCACTTTTATTGATGATTACTCGAGATATAGATATGTCAACCTAATGCATTATAAGAGCGAAACTTTTCACAAGTTGAAGGAGTTTTAAGTTGAAACGGAGAAGTAATTAAGTAAACCCATGAAAGCACTTTAATTTGATCGAGGTGAAGAGTATCTTTCTGATTCTTTGGACACTTAGTAGAGAATGAGGTTTTATGCCATTTGACCTTGCTTGGCACTCCATAGCAAAATAATGTGGTGAAGAGAAGGAATAGGACCTTATTGGACATGGGAAGG
Organism: Artocarpus hirsutus; assembly: GCA_946598075.1. Taxonomy (NCBI): domain Eukaryota; kingdom Viridiplantae; phylum Streptophyta; class Magnoliopsida; order Rosales; family Moraceae; genus Artocarpus; species Artocarpus hirsutus. Next base: position 58,442 of record CAMOHE010053886.1, read on the forward strand.
TCCATGATGAGTTATTCGACTTTGCCACTACCTTTTAGGGATATATGCTATAAACCATGTGCTATCTTTTAAACAATGTGCCTTCAAAATTGGTTCTATAAACTCCTCATGAGTTGTGGTATGAAGATATCCTTAAACCATATTCACATAAGGAGATATACTGCTCATGTACTGGATAAGGAAGTGAATAAGTTAGAAGCACGATCAAAAGTGTATATGTTTGCAGGATATCTTAGAGGGACAAAAAGTGTTTATTTCTACAACCCAAATGAAAATAAGGTTGTGGTCTCTACTATTACAACTTTCCTAGTAACATGAATGACTTTAAGCCTTGTAGTCTACTGAGATGGCGGGTGATACGATTGCTTCGGTAGTTCCAGTTAAAAACAATCCAATCAATATAGAAAAAATTTACAGAACAACAACCTAGGGAGCTTTGGCATAGTGGGAGGATTGGTCATCAACACAAAAGGTATATATGTTTGATGATGAAGCCTACTTAGCTGAATCGGTTAAACAAGATAGGGATAGACTGGTTATGGAGGATGTTGATTAGGTTTAGGCAGAAGCTATGAATGTTGAAATAGTCTATGAAGACTAATAGAGTCTGAGAACTTGTGGACCTTCCCAAAGGGGGTAAAACCCATAGGGTATATGTAGGTCTACAAGTGAAAGAGGAGTGCAAATGGGAAAACTCAAGATCTATAAGGCTAGACTAGTAGCAAACGATACACACATAATGAAGGAATAGATTATGAGAAAATATTTTTGCTAGTAGCTATGCTTAAGTCCATCCATATTCTCTTGTCCATTGTTGCCGTTATTTACTATGAGTTTTGACAAATGGATGTTAAGATAGCTTTCACAAATGGCCATCTTGATGGGACCATATATATGGTGCAGCTTGACAGGTTCAAAGATAAGGGTTAAGAGAATAAAGTCTACAAATTGCTAATGTCTAAACTTAAGCAAGGTTCCTACTCTTAGAACATAAGATTTGATCAAGTGATTAAGACTTACAAGTTTCAGCAAAGCATAGACGAATCGTGTTTTTACAAACATATTAAGGATGGGAAGGTAGTCTTTTTACTACCCTATATAGATGACATTTTGCATATTGGCAATGACTTGGTGCATTATCATCGGTTAAAGATTGGTTAACCAAGCAGTTTTACATAAAGGACTTAGGTAAGGCTAATTACGTTTTGTGTATCTAAATATTTCGAGAGAGGAAAAACAAAATGATAGCTTTATCTCAAACTTCACAGATAGACAAAATTCTCAAGAAGTATGCAATGCAAAGTCCCTAAATTGAATCGATAGCTTTTTTTTGTAGAGAATGATATCCTCTCATAGGCATTATCCTATAATTGAAAACTAAAGAGCTTAATTATTTGGATACATATGTGCAACCAATAGTATACTATTTGGATTGTTTATGAATAGTTACTATTCCAATAGTGAAGTAATGTAACATAAGATAAATATAATTCAGAAGATAGAAATGAAATTTTATCATCAAGCCAATTATGAATATTCTATGTGGATGCTACACATTATGATATGTCATGGACAATAAACTCATTGAAGTTTCATAATTTATATATATAGTTCAAGAGTGATGGGGACATCAAGGTTGCAAGGAATTTTCACATACCAATTCAAGTTCTAGTTGGTCTGATGATGAGGGCTCAAGCTAAAAGATTTAACAAAGAGCTGAATAACTTGATCTAGAGAGTCCTACAACAAGAGGAAAGTGTGCTCACAACTAAGGGTGAACAAAGGTTGGTTTTACTCATCAAAATTGATCCAGAAGAGAGCCAATCAGCCGCACATGTCCATTGAGTCATTGCATGGCCAACTTGCATGTCCATTCTAGGATACACTTGCAAGGGGGTTTCAAGTGGATGTAGAGCATGTTTTGTCTAGCAAAGAATTAAGTCCATAATACAATTACACGTTTGTGTTAGGTTTTCCACCAAACACAAAAAAAGAGTCATGTGCATTCAATCAATAGAGTCATAAAATCCATAAAACAATTTTCATTATTTCTTCACTAAATTTGATTATTCTTTCTTAAATTTTGTGATATTAATATTACTATTGATTTAGAGTCTAAGTACTATTGCTTGATTTTTGATTCCTTCTAGGTTTACAAACCCTAGAAGATGCTCTATATCCAATTTTCATATTTCTTGTTCATTGTTACTCGTTTCTACGACATCAAAAGCACAAAAAAATAAATAAAAGAAGGAAAAATCAATAAGATCCAAAAAAAAAGAGCCTAGGAACCCTTCTTAAAATTTTTTTTGTTTTATTCTTGTTTCTTACGTCTTATATCCCCATTTGCCAAAACCCACGCTTGAGTGACAAAAAGATCATTATAAGCCATGATGAAATTTGAATCCTTTGGGTTGTTTCTTGTTTTGATTTATTGCTTGAATCCTTCTTACTATTGTTTGAAAGGTAGAAAGTGTGGTCGTACTAAAGAGTAAAAGCCAAGTTAAATTGAGTGAAAACACGAGTGGATTTGAGTGAGTTATTTATTTCGAGTGAAACACGTGAGGGAGTGCAGTGAGGTCCCTTTTCCAAATTGTTCAAGCTTTTGATTGCAGATTTCAATCATGTCTCAAAATCAAGAGAAAAACACAAACGAAGAAATTCAACCACCCATTGTGCCGAATCTACAAATGCAAGCATTAATAGGGGAGATGAGACACAATGGGGAAAGCCAGCATTTGCTCCGAGTGCCCCAAGGAGGAACAGATTGCACCAAAGGGAATTTGGGATATGGATGAATTGGAAGGGGAAGGTTTAGAGGAAGAGTTTGAGAAGATGTTGATGGGTAGCTATAAGAGATTTGGTCAGGATAACAAAGCTAGGAACCAAGTAGATAACATCTTAGAAAGTATCAAGATGAAAATTCCTACGTTCAAGGAAAAAGTGATCTTGAAGCATGCCTTAAGTGGGAAAAGAAGATAGAGCTAGTTTTCAATTGTCACAACTACTTTGAATAAAAGAAGGCAAAACTTGCTACAATCAAGTTTACTAATTATGCGATTGTGTGGTGTGATCAGTTCTTCATCGATAAGAGATAGAATGAAGAACATCCTATTGAAACTTGGGATGAGATGAAGAGAGTGATGAGATGACGATTTGTGCCAAGTCACCACTACCAAGATCTATAACTCAAGCTGCAAGGCTTCCATAATCGGAGCATTGATGAGTATTATAAAGAGATGGATATGGCCATGATTATGGCCCATGTGGAAGAGGATCGAGAGGCAACGTGTAATGCCCCCCCTTACAGACGTCACAGATGTTGTTACATTCGTTTCTTATTACTTATAATTTTAAAAATAAACTATTTGATAAAAAGGCAATTTGGTAAAACAAACCCAAGATCCATGCATAAACATATTATTATTATTATTTTATTCAATAACTTAATCCATTTTATAAAAATAAATCACTTGTTCATAAACATCCTTTAAACAGTTTGCCAAAACCATTGTAAATTGAATTAACTTTTAAAACAACCTTGAAAAAAAACTACATTCACAGTTCGGTAGGCCAAACTCATGGATTTGGCAGGCCGAAGGTTAACCTTCGACAGGCCACCCGAGGCTCTGCAAAATGGGGTTTTAAAATCAACAGGATCGACAGTCCGACCAGTAATGATCGACAGGTTGAACTGTAAAAAGAAAATTTTGTTTAAAAACTAGTCTTAATGTTTCAAAGACAGAAGGTAAATGATAAATCTATAAAGTTAAAATGTCATAGTTTAAAGCTTAAAAGTCCAAATAAACATGCTCTAAAAATTACAAAACATAGTTCAAAAATTTTAAAAAGAGAACTTCATCCTTGGCGTTTTCCATTTGCAATCATCGTCCTTAGCTCACATGCCTGTCAATGTCCTCCACCTATTCCATAACTCTCTTACCTTTATCTGCAACAAGATGTAAAATTGAATAAGCTAATGCTTAGTAAGTACATTTAAATCTCACAACTTAAAACATTTTAAGAACATCATCATCATCATCATCATAATAGTGCACTAGGCACATTATCATAAGCAACATAACTTTGTTTATATTGTCCATTTTAAAACTTTATTCATTTTATCTTAAGGGCCCAAGTGTTGCACCATAAACATCATCATCATCGGTGCGCCGTCATGAGAGGAGAGGGGTATCTAATCTCAAACCAAACATGACATCATATCATATCATATCATATCATATCATAACTTAACATATCATTGGGTGTGTAACACTTATTTAGGCAATACATATATACATATTTATACTTTCATGCTTTGAAAAACATTATCATCAAACCATGCATAAACTTTTATACCTTAAAAAAACATCCATAATAATACTTCATGTATAATCATCATGAGCAATCATGATAAAGCCATTATGAACATAGATTTCAAACTTTTCATAAATTCATCATACTGTAGGTGAGAATATACTTACTTTAATAAGCTCACTTAACCTTAACTTGTAGGTGACGACGCTGCGGTTTCGATGTGCTCACTTCATGTTGTGTTCATGTCATACATTCATTAAAAACGGCAATTAACATATATTTTCAATGAATTAACCATCACAACATAACATCCATTACCTTATAACTTCTCACATACATACATCTCTTAAAAACATAAATTCATAACATATTTCAATAGCCATAAATCATTAGAACAAAACTATCAACACAAACATTTTCTAACCTCCATGAATACTTAATTCAATAACTCAACATTCGCAATCAATCAGGGTACCAAATTTGGCAGGAACAAAGATAACATATACACATATTACCATGATTTTTCTTTAGTTATAAAAATTTCATTTAATGTCTCAAACATATCATACATCATACTCATCAAAACTACCAGCCATTAGAAAAACAAAAATAGTGAACAATTCTTATTTTACATTCATATATTAAATCATCTATATCTTACAAAAATTCCATAAAAATATCACACATAATAGACACTTAAATTACAATGTAGCCAAAAATATTACGTTTAAATAAATTCAACACAATTTAAATCATACTTTAAAACTTAGAGGCAAAAACAAACTCTAATCACAAAAGCAGTGAGCAACACATAATTATCAAATTCTAAAAATTATAATAAAATTACTATGACCCTAAAATTTAAATGACAACCAAATAACCATAAACACAGTACCATAAAAATTTTCATCACTAAATAAATTCATTTAATTAAACAAAAACGTCACACAACACAAGACCAAACAACCCACTAAAAAGGCAGTCGTAAAACCTAACCCTAATGAAAATTTGATAACACCTAATTTATACATCATTTTACCATGAGACTTTCCAGTTCAAAACTTAAGACATACATGAATATAATTGCCAAAATTCATGCTAAAAGATATTCATTTGCCCCTAGAACAAAGACCACATTTTCGTGCAACATCACCAAACAACCATACTTTTCTATGAGTGGCAAAAAAAGAAAATTCATATCTAAACATAGAAAAATCCAATTGAGGTGAAATTTTGAGGGTTAACACATAGCACATACATGAATAATATATTAAAAATTCAGAGCAAAACAAAATTTGTAGAGAAAGATATAGTAGTCAGATTAAGGAGAAGAAATACCGAAAAAAAAATGAACCCTTACCTCAAAACGATTTTCTTCAATCTTCTTTTGAATTTGCCCAAAAATTTCAATATTTTACTCAAATAATAACAGGGAATTTTGAGAGGGAGAAGAAGAAACATGTGATGAAGAGAGAGAAAAAAGATGAGAGAGGGAAAACATGAGAGAGAGAGAAAAAATATCGTGAAGGAAAATGAGAGTAACGTATAAGAGGATGCTTTTCTTTCTATTATTATCAGAAATTTTTTGATTAAAATTGGGCCAAAATCACATGGAGAAAGGAGGAAATTAAGGAAAAATCAATGATTTAGCTCCTTTTACCATATTTCAAAATTTTAAAGGAGGAAACCATATCAATTAATCCTAATCAATCAAAAGTCAAATGCTTCATTTCCTAAAATGAGGAAATCAAGCCAAAAATGTGCCAATCAATCAAAAATCATCATCCAATCATCCAATAATCTCAATCACCAATTTTAGGTGATTTATGCTGATTGCTCGTTGGCAATCTTCGGCTTGCCGATCACTCAGTTCAGCTTGCAGAAGGTTTGAGGTCCGGCTTGCCGATTATAATCATCGGCCTGCCATTCCATGAGGATCATTTTGGCCTGCCGAACTAATGGCCTGGCTTGCCAATCTGCCTTAACATACTAGAATTCATCAAAGCATTAATTATCACAAAAATTATAATTAAACACACAACATTAATAGCATGAACACTTGAGCATATCGATTCCACGTGACTGTCACTTACCATAACACTTAAAATAAATTGGTTAGCACCATTACATCATAAATCATAACACATATCAATTAAGAAATTTCTTAACGTCGTCACTATTTTGACAGAAATTGTTACATGGAATCGGCGGGTGTTACAATTCTCCCCACCTTATTAGAGTTTCATCCTCAAAACTTAGAACAATTGCAGATACTTAATTCTCATGTCATCTTCACATTCCTATGTGGCTTCTTCCATTAGGTGATTTCACCATAGCACCTTGACCAAAGAAATTTCTTTATTCCTCAAGGTCTTGGTTTTGCAATCAAGTATCACCACTGGCTTTTCTTCATAACTTAAGTCATCTCGTATCTTGATCACTTGTGGCTCAATCACATCCGTAGGGTTTGGAACATATTTCTTGAGCATCGAAGCATGAAATACATCATGTATTGCTATCATATCTGATGGCAATCACAGCTGATACGCTACCTTACCTATCTGCTTCACTATTTCGTAAGGTTCGATGAATCTTGGGTTCAGCTTGTCTTTATTTCCAAACCTCATAACTCCTTTCATTAGTGCAACTTTTGAAAATACAGATTCGCCTATAGCAAAATCTAAGGGTCTTCTTCTTTTATTAGCATAACTCTTTTGACGGCTTTGTACGGTCTCTATTCTCCTTCTTATTAACTTTATCATTTCAAAGGTTTCATTAACAAAATCAGTCTTTTCATTATCGATGCTTTCCATCAACTTTCTTTCACTAGCTTCATGCCAACATATAGGTGACCTACATTTTCGCCCATATAGAGCCTCATCAGGTGTCATCCCAATTGTCGCATGATAACTATTGTTGTATGCGAACTCCGCTAACGGTAACACTTTACATCAGCTGGTCTTGAAGTCGAGAGTACAGGTCCAAACAATATCTTCTAAGATTAAGTTTGTCCTCTCCATTTGGTCGTCTGTCTGAGGTTGAAAAGTTGTATTGAAATGTAACTTGGTCCCCATTGCAGTCTGTACACTTTTCCAGAACTTGGATGTGAACCTGCCATCACAGTCTGAGATGATAGACTTAGGAATTCCATGAAGTCATACAATCTCCTTGACATAGAGTTCCATTAATCGTTCCATAGAGTAAGTGATCTTGATAGGAATGAAATGCGCTGTCTTCGTCAGTCGATCCACAACAAGCCAAATAGCATTATATCCATTCATAGTCCTGGGCAAACTGGTAATGAAATCAATTACGATATCCTCCCATTTCCATTTCGGTATTTGGATTGACTGTAAATCACTACCAGGTCTCTAGTGTTCAGCTTTTACTTGCTGGCATGTCAAACATTTCTTCACATATATGGCAACATCTTGCTTCATTCCAAGCCACCAGAAGTTATTACTTAGATCATTATACATCTTTGTTGTACCTGGATGAATTGTGTAAGGAGTATCATGTATTTCTGCCAATATTCTTTCCTTTAAACCATCAACATTGGGAACACATATGCGGTCCTTGAGATATAGAGTTCCATCGTTAGCAATTCAAAACTCTTCACATTTGCCTCATTTCATTTCATGCTTAATCCTTGCAAGGCTTAAATCATCATCTTGCTTACTCTGAATCTCATCGTGCAGCATTAGAGCAAGAGTGAGTGCAGATAACTGGCCTATGATAAGTTCCAAACTGAGGTCCTAAATTTCCTTTCTCAAAGGTTGAGACATTGCTTGCAATGACATTAACGTAGCCATTGACTTCCTACTCAAAGCATCAGCCACTCTATTAGCCTTTCCAGGATGATACAGGATTTTATAGTCATAATCCTTCACCAATTCAAGCCATCTTTGTTGTCTCATGTTCAGGTCCTTCTGAGTGAAGAAGTACTTTAAGCTTTGATGATCTGTGAAGATCTTGCATTGGACCCCGTATAAATAATGTCTCCATATTTTAGTGCAAAAATCACAGCTGCTAACTCGAGATCATGAGTAGGATAGTTCTTCTCGTAATCCTTTAGTTGTCTCGATGCATAGGTGATCGCTCTGTCATTCTGCATTAGGATTGCACCAAGGCCCAACTTAGAAGCATCGCTGTAAATTATAAATCCATCATTTCCTTCAAGAATGGCTAAGACTGGAGCTGATGTTAGCCTCTTCTTCAATTATTAGAAACTCTTCTTACATGCTTCTATCCATTCATACTTTTTTCCCTTGTGGATTAGATTCGTGAGTGGTGTGGCTATCTTGGAGAAGTCTTCCATGAATCTCTGGAAATAACCAGCTAGGCCCAAAAAGCTCCTTATTTCACTTGCATTCATTGGTTGCTTCCAATTAAGAACAGCCTCTACTTAAGTAGGGTCTACCATGATTCCTTCCTTTGATATTACATGCCCCAAGAAGGACACTCTATCAAGCCAGAATTTGCACTTGGAGAATTTTGCATATAACTTATGTCTCCTTAACGTCTCTAGCACAACTTTCAAATGTTCCCCGTGTTCCTCCCGATTCTTTGAATAAACAAGAAAATCATCGATAAACACAACAATAAATTTATCGAGGAAGTCCTTGAATACCTGATTCATTAGGTCCATAAAGGCTGTAGGTGTATTTGTTAGACCAAAAGGCATAACCACAAACTCATAGTGACCATACCTCGATCTGAAGGCTGTTTTTAGGACGTCCCCTTCTTTAATCTTCAACTAGTGATATCCTAACCGCAGATCAATCTTCGAGAACACGGATGCACCCTTAAGCTGATCAAACAAGTCATCGATTCGAGACAACAGATACTAGTTCTTGATTGTCACCTTTTTTAACTCTCTAAAGTCAATGCAGAGTCTCATTGTGCCATCCTTTTTCTTGACAAATAGAACTGGAGCTCCCCATGGTGAGTGACTTGGCCTAATGAAGCCTTTGTCGAAAAGTTCTTTTGGTTGGGTATAAAGCTCCTTTAACTCTGCTGGGGCCATTCTGTAAGGTGCCTTTGAAATCGGGTCGGTGCCTAGAGCGAGCTCAATATCGAATTCAACTTCTCTATCAGCCAGATCATCTAGAAATATGTCTGAAAATTCATGTACCACTGCCACATCTTCAATCCTTGTCTTTTTTGCTTGGCTTTTATCTACAATGTTGGCCAAGTAGCCCATGCAACTGCTAGCTAACAACTTTCTTGTTTTCATGGCTGACAAAAACATGCTTGGTTTCTTTCTGAACTCGCCCACATAAATGAATTTCTGTTCACTTTCTGGTTGGAAAGTCACTTTTCGTTTCTAGCATTCAATGGAAGAATTATATTTGCTCAGGAAATCCATCCTGAGGAACATGTCATAATCGTACATGTTGATCACAATGAGGTCGATGAAAAGTTTCCTTTTAGAAATCCATAAGGGTATTGTACGCAAACAGTGCGTAGATATCATCACTTCCCCAGAGGGTAGTGTTGTGGTAAATCCCTATCTCATAGGCTCTAAACGAACCCCTAATTTCTTAGCAAAAGACGACGATACAAAAGAATGTGTGGCACCTGTATCAAAGAGGACATATGTATTAATAGAAAGACTTGATATCTGACCTGTGACCACGTTTGAGGCTTCAGCAGCCACCTGTTCTTTCATCATGGCATAGATGTAGACATTTGTAGGTGGGGCTTCAAGTCGTCCTTGACTAATCAGTGGTCCTTCAAATGAGGCTTGCATTTGGTGGAGCTGCGCTAAAGGAGCCCTCTGTGGGGCCTAAGCATTCATCTAGTTCTAACAGTTCTTGGCAAAATCACCTTCTCGTCCATAGATAAAACACTGGTTAGTTCCCTGACGACATTCTCCAAGATGATTCCTTCCACATTTGGTGCATGGTTGAAACTGCCTGTTGTTGTTGTTGGGTTAGTCGCCATTAAACCTCTTGTTGCCTTGGCTCTGTTGGTTCTAAGAATTGCCCTTCCTCTTGTTACTCCTCCAGTGTTGGTTGTTGTTGTTGTTGTTGTTGTTGTTGCTGTTGTTTTGGTATGGAGGCTAGTTCTGGTTGATTGTATTATAGGCTGGCTACCTTGACTGAGGCTGATTCCTTCTTAACTTCGATAGGTGGAACTTAGCATGTTGGGCCCTCAAAACAACTTGCTCTTGAGTTCTAGGTGGACTTGCCCCATCAACAATTGTAGCAATCTCTGGCCTAAGGACTCTGATAAACCTTTTGACCCTTTCACATATATCATTAACCATCCTTGGGCTAAGGCGAGCTAGCTGATCAAACTTTGCCACCACATTCGTAACAGATATATCTCCCTGGCGTAGATTCTCAAACTCGTCGTAGTGCTTCCTGGTAATATTCATGTGGAAGAACTTCGTATTAAACTCATTGATGAAGTTAGTCCATGTCATCTCTTCAATGTTCCTGCTTTGTTTGATGTTGTCCAATCAAATCCTGGCCTCCATGGTGAGGCAGTACAATGCACAGAGAACCTTCTCATTATCTGTGAAGCCAATGAGTCTTAGAGTGGCTTCAATTGTCTTTAACCATCCTTGTGTGACCAGTGGATCTTTAGAACCTTCAAAGTCCATTGGCCTAACCCTCTTCCATTTGACTAATAAGGGTTCTTGATAGACCGCTCTGGGTTCAATAGCAGGTGCCGTGACTTCATTGACTTGTGGCTAGGGAGGAGGAGGAGGAGGATGCACATCATTGCCTCATCGTTTGTCGTTGTGGCCATTGGCCCTTAATTTAGCAATCTCTCTTCTTTGCTCTTCTAGTTGCCTTTGCAACTCAGCAATCATCATCATCAACATCTCGTTGGTTTAAGTGCGGGTTCGCCTTCTTTTATGGCCATCCATAATTGATTTCCTTAAAGAGTTATGAACTTAGGAATAAACTTCTAATTTATGAGATAGGTTTTCACTACTAGGGCATTATCATTAAACATCTAAACCTTATTCTTATCATCATACTTGTATCTTAATATTTAACTTTAAAACATACTTACTTGGAGGACTTAGATTGACGTGCGATGTTATGAATTGAAAACAGAAATCGCTCTGATACCAAAGCCAGTAACGCCCCCCCTTACGGATGTCACATATGTCGTTATGTTTGTTTCTTATTACGTTTAATTATAAAAATAAACTATTTGATTAAAAGGTAATTTGGCAAAACATACCCAGAAACCATGCATAAACATATTATTATTATTATTTTATTCAATAACTTAATCCATTTTATAAAAATAAATCACTTGTTCATAAACATTCTTTAAATAGTTTGCCAAAACCATTGTAAATTGAATTGACTTTAAAACAACCTTGAAAAAGAACTACATTCACAGTTCTGCAGGCCGAACTCATGGATTCGACAGGCCAAAGTTGTCCGGCAGGCTGAAGGTCAACCTTCGGCAGGCCACCCAAGGCTCTGTAAAATGGGTTTTTTAAAATCAACAGGATCGGCAGGCCGATACTTGGCAATCGGTAGGCCGATTAAATTCTTCGATAGTCTGACTAGTAATGGTCGGTAGGCTGAACTGTAAAAAAAAAAATTTGTTTAAAAACCAGTCTAAATGTTTCAAAGACAGAAGGTAAATGATAAATCTATAAAGTTAAAATGTCATAGTTTAAATCTTAAAAGTCCAAATAAACATGCTCTTAAAATTATAAAACATAGTTCAAAAATTTTAAAAAGGAAACTTCATCCTTGGCGTTTTTCATTTGCAATCATCGTCCTTAGCTCACACGCTCATCAGTGTCCTCCACCTATTCTATAACTCTCTTACCTTTATCTGCAATAAGATGTAAAATTGAATTAGCTAATGCTTAGTAAGTACATTTAAATCTCACAACTTAAAACATTTTATAAACATCATCATCATCATCATCATCATAATAGTGCACTACACATTTTCATAAGGAACATATCTTTCATTACATTGTCCATATTAAAACTTTATTCATTTTATCTTAAGGGCTCAAGTGTTGCACCATAAACATCATCATCATAGGCACGTGTCATGAGAGGAGAGGGGTAGCTAATCACAAACCAAATATGACATTATATCATATCACATCATAACTTAACATATCATTGGATGTGCAACACTTATTTCGGTGATACATATATACATATTTATAATTTCATGCTTTGAAAAACATTATCATCAAAATATGCATAAACTTTCATACCTTATAAAAACTTCCATAATAATACTTCATGTATAATCATCATGAGAAATCATCATAAAACCATCATGAAAATAGATTTCAAACTTTTCATAAATTCATAATGTTACAGGTGAGAATGTACTTACCTTAATAAGCTCACTTAACCTTAACTTGTAGGTGACGATGTCGCAGTCTTGATGTGCTCACTTTATGTTGTGTTCATGTCATATATTCATTAAAAACGGTAATTAACATATATTTTCAATGAATTAACCATCACAATATAACATCCATTACCTTATAACTTCTCACGTACATACATCTCTTAAAAACATAAATTTATAACATATTTCATTAACCATAAATCACTAGAACAAAACTATCAACACAAACATTTTCTGACCTCCATGAATTCTTAATTCAATAACTCAACATTCACAATCAATTAGGGTACCAAATTTGGCAAAAATAAAGATAACATATACACATATTACCATGATTTTTCTTTAGTTATAAAAATTCCATTTAATGTCTCAAACATATCATACATCATACTCATCAAAACTGCCAGCCAATAGAAAAACAAAAACAGTGAACAATTCTTATTTTACATTCACATATTAAATCATCTATATCTTACAATAATTTCATAAAAATATCACACATAATAGACACTTAAATTACAATATAGCCAAAAATATTACCTTTAAATAAATTCAACACAATTCAAATCATACTTTAAAACTTAGGGGCAAAAACAAACTCTAATCACATAAGCAGTGAGCAACACATAATTATCAAATTCTAAAAATTATAATAAAATTACTATGACCCTAAAATTTAAATGACAACCAAATAACCATAAACACAGTACCATAAAAATTTTCATCACTGAATAAATTCATTTAATTAAACAAAAACGTCACACAACACAAGACCAAACAACCCACTAAAAAGGCGGTCGTAAAACCTAACCCTAATGAAAATTTGATAACACCTAATTTATACATCATTTTACCATGAGACTTTCCAGTTCAAAACTTAAGATATACATGAATATAATTGCCAAAATTCGTGCTAAAAGATATTCATTTGCCCCTAGAACAAATACCACATTTTCGTGCAACATCACCAAACAGCCATACTTTTCTATGAGTGGCCGAGAAAAGAAAATTCATATCTAAACATAGAAAAATCCAATTGAGGTGAAATTTTGAGGATTAACACTTAGCACATACACGAATAACATATTAAAAATTTAGAGCAAAACAAAATTTTTAGAGAAAGATATAGTAGTTGGATTAAGGAGAAGAAATACCGAAAAAAATTGAACCCTTACCTCAAAATGATTTTCTTCAATCTTCTTTTGAATTCGCCCAAAAATTTCAATATTTTACTCAAATAATAACAGGGAATTTCAAGAGGGAGAAGAAGAAGAAGAAACACGTGATGAAGAGAGGGAAAAGATGAGAGAGGGAAAACGTGTGAGAGAGAGAGAAAATATTGTGAAGGAAAATGAGAGTAACGTATAAGAGGATGCTTTTCTTTCTATTATTATAAAAAATTTTCTGATTAAAATTGGGCCAAAATCATATGGAGAAAGGAGTAAATTAAGGAGAAATCTATGATGTAGCTCCATTTATCATATTTCAAAATTTTAAAGGAGGAAACCATATCAATTAATCCTAATCAATCAAAAGTCAAATGCTTCATTTCCTAAAATGAGGAAATCAAGCCAAAAATATGCCAATCAATCAAAATCATCATCCAATTATCTCAATCACCAATTTTGGGTGATTTCTACTGATTGCTTGTCAGCAGTCTTTTGCCTACCGATTGCTCAGTTCGGCCTACCGAAGGTTTGAGGTCTGGCCTGCCGATTATACTCATCGGCCTACTGTTCCGTGAGGATCATTTCGGCCTATCGAACTAAATGGTCTGGCCTGCCGATCTGCCTTACCATACTAGAATTCATCAAAGCATTAATTATCACAAAAATTATAATTAAACACACAATATTAATAACATGAACACTTGAGCATATAGATTTCACGTGACCGTCACCTACCATAACACTTAAAATAAAATGGTTAGCACCATTACATCATAAATCATAACATATATCAATTAAGAAATTTCTTAACGTCGTCACTATTTTGACAGAAATTGTTGCATGAAAATTGGCGGGTGTTACACAACTGTGGCTAGATTTTTGAATGGTTTGAACCGAGAGATTGCTAACACGATCAAGATACACCATTATGTGGAATTGGAGGATTTGGTGCATATGGCAATCAAGGTTGAGAGGCAACTCAAGAGAGGAGGTGCACGGCCAAGACCAACCACACAAAATTCGAGTACAACACCTTATAGGGTGAGCTACCAAAGAAAGTAGAAAACCCATCCACCTCCAACGCCAAAACTAAGCCCAAACCAGCCATCACCTATTGGAAAAATAATACGCAGTGGAATTTTAAAATTTTAAATCAGAGTATTTTTCAAAACACAAGTTTGACATGCTATATGTATGAATTATCCTGATCTTACTAACCTCTTACTTGCCGAAAAGCTCCCGAAAACAGTGTAGAGAAGTAACGTTCTAGAAGAGCCTCAACCAATTGGTCTTCTTTGCTATTCTCTATCCACGATTGGAGTGAGTGTGGGCTCACACGTACAGCTCTTCCTCAAGGTGACTCTCCTTCCAATCAATTGAGAGAACCCAAAGCTAGTGTTCGTGATTTGTGAACAAGAGCTCTCAGGGAGTTTCAGATTCTCACCACTAGAGTATCACTCTTAATCTCTCTATTGATCTCTTAATAACTCATTAGACTTACTCCCTATTTATAGAGGTTGAGTCTAGGGTCATTCCTTATCAGATAAGGTCTCAAAAATTC
>CAMOHE010053886.1:73866-94782 GCA_946598075.1 Artocarpus hirsutus
GGATTTGGTGCATATGGCAATCAAGGTTGAGAGGCAACTCAAGAGAGGAGGTGCACGGCCAAGACCAACCACACAAAATTCGAGTACAACACCTTATAGGGTGAGCTACCAAAGAAAGTAGAAAACCCATCCACCTCTAATGCCAAACCTAAGCCCAAACCAGCCATCACCACCACGGCCTCTTAAGGGAAATGAACCCCTACTTCCACTCATTCTTGTGAGATTAAATGTTTTAAATGTTAGGGGAGAGGACACGTAGCTAGCCAATGTCCAAACAAGCGAGTTATGGTGATTCAAGAAAATGACAAAATCGAATCAGAAGATGACTCTGTTCTAGACGACATGCCACCATTGGAGGACGCCCCTATGGGAGATGACAAGTTCAGGGTAGATCATGGTGAGATGCTTGGACTAGTCACACGTTGAGTTTTAAGCTTGCAAGCTAAAGACGAGCAAGAAGAAGTACAGCAAGGGAACATCTTTCACACTTGTTGCCACTTGAAAGACAACGTATGTAGTGTTATTATCGATGGTGGTAGTTGCACTAGGGTTGCAAGCACTTCCATGGTGGAAAAGCTAGGGCTTACATCACTTAAGCATCCTTGACCATACAAGCTATAATGGTTGAATGATAGTGGTTAAGTGAGGGTTACAAAGTAGGTTGTAGTACCATTTCGAGTAGGTAAATATGAAGAAGAAGTATTGTGAGATGTGGTGCCCATGCAAGCTGGACATCTCGTATTAGGAAGACCATGGCAATTTGACCGACAAGTGCAGCATGATGACTTCACCAATAAGTACTCATTCATACTCAATCAATGGACAATCACCCTAGTTTCGATGACACTAAAACAAGTCTATGAGGATCAAGTCAGGTTGCATAACTTGAGTGAATAAAAGAAACCGAGAGGTCAAAATAACCTGAGAGAGCAAAAGAAAAAGAGTGAAAAGAAAGTGAGACCAAGCATAGTGAGAGTGAAGGAGGAGAGAGAAAGGCCAAATCTGGTGAGAAAGAAAAGAGAGAAAAGAGTTCGGCCAAGGAGGTAAAAATATAGAGAAAACAAAGAAATTTCTATGCAAAAACAAGAGAGCTTAAGGGAGCATTGTTTTCAAAACGACGAATTTTTGTACTCATGTATGCAAAAGCCCTTTTAAACACTAACCCACTTGACCCTTCGTTGCCTAGTGTTGTTGTTTCTCTCTTGCAGGAGTTCAACGATGTCTTTCCTGAGGAGTTACCACTTAGTTTACCACCTATCCGAGGGATTGAACATCAAATCGATTTCATGTCTAGTGCATTGATTCCAAGTTGACTAGCATATAGGAGCAACCAAGAAGAGACAACAAAACTTAAAAGGCAAGTTGAAGAATTGATTGAGAAAGGGTACGTGAGAGAAAGCATGAGTCCCTATGTAGTTCTGGTGATTCTAGTGCCTTAGAAGGATGGGACATGGAGGATGTGTGTTGATTGTAGAGCCATCAACAACATAATAGTAAAATATCAACACCCTATCCCTCACATAGATGATATGTTAGATGAGTTGTATGGTTGTTGTGTGTTTTCTAAGATTGATTTTAAGAGTGGGTATCATCAAATGCGAATGAAAGAAGGAGATGAATGGAAGACAGAGTTTAAAACTAAATATGAACTATATGAGTGGTTAGTTATGCCATTTGGATTAACTGATGCTGCTAGTACTTTCATGTGCTTAATGAATCATGTTTTGCGTGTTTTGATTGGTAACTTCGTTGTTGTTTATTTTGATGATATTTTGATTCATATCAAGAGTTTACATG
Source organism: Artocarpus hirsutus (assembly GCA_946598075.1). Classification (NCBI taxonomy): domain Eukaryota; kingdom Viridiplantae; phylum Streptophyta; class Magnoliopsida; order Rosales; family Moraceae; genus Artocarpus; species Artocarpus hirsutus. The sequence goes on from CAMOHE010053886.1 coordinate 75,664, forward strand.
ATCTTGTCTCACATTTGCATTCGGTTTTGGATGTGCTTAGAAAGGAGAAGTTATATGCCAATCTCAAAAAGTGTATTTTCTACACCACTAAGCTTGTTTTCCTAGGTTTTGTTGTGAGTGCTAAAGGTATTGAGGCCATCAAAGATTGGCCGACCCCCTCGAGTGTAGGAGATGTTAGAATTTTTCACAGACTTGCTAGCTCTTGTAGGAGGCTCGTGAAAGATTTTAGCACCATCACTGCACGGCTTACCCAAGTTATCAAGAAAAAGTTACGTTCAAATGGGACGAAGAACAAGAGAAGGCATTTTAGCTTATTAAACACAAGCTTACTCATGCACATTCACTTGCTTTACCTAACTTTTCTAAAATGTTCAAAATTGAATGTGATGCTTTTGGTGTAGGTATGGGCGCTGTTCTTATGCAGGATGGAAGGCCACTTGCATACTTTAGCGAGAAGCTAAGTAGGGCTGCACTTAACTACCCAACCTAAGACAAAGAGTTATAAGGATTGGTTCGAGTTTTGAAAACATGGTAGCACTACTTGTGGCCAAAGGAGTTTTTGATTTATATGGATCGTAAATCCTTGAAACATTTAAAAGGCCAACACAAGCTGAACAAGAGACATGCTCGATGGGTTGAGTTCATTGAGACTTTTCCTATGTCATTCGGTATAAACAAGGTAAGAAAAATGTGGTTGCGGATGCACTTTCATGCAGTTATGCCTTAATCTCTACTCTTGATGCTAAGTTCCTTGGTTTTGAGCACATTAAGAAGCTTTATCATGATGACCATGACTTTGGAGAAATTTATAGTACTTGCAAAAAATCTACAGAAGGTGGTAAGTTCTATAGGCATATGGGCTACTTGTTTAGAGAAAATAAGTTGTGTGTGCCTAATTGTTCAATGAGAGACTTGTTAGCTCGAGAATCCCATGGAGGAGGGTTAATGGGACACTTTGACATCACAAAAACCACCTAGCTATTTTACAAGAGCACTTTTATTGGCCATAAATGAAATGGGATGTTGAGAGAAATAGTAGTCGATGTGTCATTTGTAGGCAGGCCAAATTGAGGGTTCAGGAAAATGATCTTTACACACTCGTACCTATTCCTAGTTCACCTTAGATTGATATTTCGATGGACTTTGTCTTGGGTTTACCTAGGAGTAGGTGTGGGAGGGATTCAATCTTTGTGGTTATAGATCGATTTTCTGAGATTGCTCATTTTTTCCTTATTATAAGACTGATGATGCTTCTCATATTGTATATTTGTTCTTTAGGGAGATTATGAGGTTACATGGTATGCCTAGGACAATTGTTTCAGATCGGGATGCTAAGTTTTTGAGTTCCTTTTGGAAGACATTATGTGGAAAATTAGGACCGAAACTTTTGTTTTGTACTACTTGCCATCTTTAAACTGATGGACAAACAGAAGTAGTTAATAGGACTTTATCCACTTCGTTGAGGGTTATCATTAGTAAGAACATTAAGACTTGGGAGGATTGTTTATCACATGTTGAGTTTGCTTATAATCATACCATTCATTATGGTACTAAGATCTCACCATTTAAAATTGTTTATGGCTTTAATCCTATAACTCCTTTGGATTTATCACTTTTACCTATTTCCGAGCATGTGAACTTAGATGATAAGAAGAAGGTAGAATTTGTGAAGCAACTCCATAAGAGGGCACTACTCAACACAGAGAGGAGAACTAAACAATACATCAAGCAAGCTAACAAGGGATGTCACCAGCTAGTTTTTAAGCCTGGTGATTAGGTGTGGTTACACATGAGGAAGGAAAGAATTCTAGCACAAAGACATTCCAAGTTGCTGCCCCAAGGTGATGGTCCATTTCAAGTACTAGAGCGGATCAATGACAATGCCTATAAACTTGGCTTACCAGGCGAGTACAATATTAGTGCTACTTTCAATGTTTCTGACTTGAGTCCTCTTGCTATCGTTGATGATTTGAGGACAAATCTTTCACAAGAGTGGGGGAATGATGGGGACATCAAGGTTGCAAGGAATTTTGATGAACCAATTCAAGTTCTAGTTAGGCCGGTGATAAGGACTCAAGCTAAATGATTCAAGAAAGAGCTAAATAACTTGGTCTAGAGAGTCCTACAACAAGAAAAGAGTAGCTCACTACTAAGGGTGAACAAAGCCTGGTTTTACACATCAAAGTTGATTTGGAAGAGAGCCAATTAGCTGCACACGTCCATTGAGTGATTGCATGACCAACTTACATGTCCATTATAGGATACACTTGCAAGGAGTTTCAAGTGGATGTGGGGAGTGTTTTGTCCAACAAAGAGTCAAGTCCAAATTACGTTTTCAAGTTTCAAGAAGTTTAAGATTCAAAACAAGATTCAAGAACCTTAGAAGTTTGATCAAGATTTGATTTCTTTGTAATTCTATCATAGTTTTAAGTTTCAATTTAAAATTTGAATTTTAGAATCTTTGTTTGGATTTTTATTATACGCGTATCTTTTCATTAAGGGTAGATTAGGAATTTTATAGTTTACGTTATTGTAATTTCATGTATATAAGGTTGACTTTTAGATTATGCAATTCAGTTTTGATGCTCATTCTTATTGCGAGTTATTCTTCTTGAGTTCTTGAAGAAACTTAACTAAACTTATCAAGGTTTCCTTGTGGCATTCAAATTGACTTATCAAATGGACTTTCCATCCCATTTGGGGCATCTATACCATACCAAGGTTCTTGCATTGTTAAGCAACGGGTCGTGGTTTCCATCTAAATTGAGAGATCTTGGGTTTGAATTTTCCAGATTTGGTATCGGATTTTGTCGAGTTGTTGGCATGGTTTATATCACAGAGTGTAGCTCAAATCTTTTAGTGGAATAGTTTTAGAGTCAATAGTTATAAATTATACATGTCAGAGACATGTTACTTTCGAATTATAGGTGCTTGATGTTTATATATTTATCGGGTCCCCTTTGCTAGCTCTTGTATTTTCTTGTAACAATATGGCATATTTTTTCCTACATATTGGTACCTTATGTTGATTCTTATAGCGGCTAAAATTCAATTGATTGGATTTAATAATTCATGTTACTTTGTTCAAGAATCTTACAAGTCTAATCAAGATTTGATTTCTTTGTAATGCTATCTTAGTTTTAAGTTTCCGTTTAAAATTTGAATTTTAGAATCTTTGTTTGGATTTTTATTATACGCATATCTTTTCATTAAGGGTAGATTAGGAATTTTATAGTTTACGCCATTGTAATTTTGGGCATATAAGGCTGACTTTTAGATTATGCAATTCAGTTTTGATACTCATTCTTATTGAGAGTTATTCTTCTTGAGTTCTTAAAGAAACTTAACTGAACTTGTCAAGGATTCCTTATGGCATTCAAATTGACTACCAAATGGACTTTCCATCTCATTTGTGGCATCTACACCATACCAAGGTTCTTGCTTTGTTAAGCAATGGGTTGTGGTTTCCATCTAACTTGAGAGATCTTGGGTTTGAATTTTCTAGATTTGGTATCGGGTTTTGTCGAGTTGTTGGCATGGTTTATATTAAAGAGTGTAGCTCTAATCTTTTAGTGGAATAGTTTTAGAGTCAATAATTATAAATTGTACATGTCAGAGACACGTTACTTTCGAATTATAGGTGCTTGATGTATATATATTTATCGGGTCCCCTTTGCTAGCTCTTGTATTTTCTTGTAACAACATGGCATATTTTTTCCTACATATTGGTACCTTATGTTAATTCTTAAAGCGGCTAAAATTCAATTGATTGGATTTAATAATTCATGTTAGTTTGTTGATGGAATTAATTCATATTAATTTAAAATAAACAAGATGAGATATTTCAAAAATATTATAATTGTATATGGGATTATTTGTATGTGACTATTTTAATCAGATAACTTCTCTATTGGGTTATTCAAATTAAAACTAAGACTCTATAATAGATACTCAGGTCAAACAAAGTAGGATTTAGCCAAGCAGTTCAAACAAGTGGATTACTTAAGTCTTAGAAGTGGGAAAAAGATGTGAGACAAGTGAAGTGCAACTAGGTGGTCGACCGCCATACATAGAGGTAGTCGACTGCCCCTACCATCTCATTGATCTAAGGCTCACATGTTTTTACTTATAGATTTTTATATAAAATCGAATTTTAGAGCCTAATCCTGTAGGACCCTTTCCAACCTCTATATAAAGGAAATAATTTTTTATTGTTTCTTAGATCACTTGAGAGATTTAAAAAAAAGTATGTTGCTAAGAAGATTCTGAAACTCTCGTAGGGCTATTGTTCAACATCTCAAATCTTAGCCCATGGTTTTGTCAAGTGGTTGGGAGGAGAAGTTGCTTAAGGAGAGACTAAACGATATGCAACCACTTGTATTTTGATCGTGGAAAAAAGAATAGCAAGGAAGTCCAATTTGTTAAGGCTCTTCCTAATGAATTATCCCTTAGTTGTTCCAAGTAATATAGTTCTAACAGAAGTGTGGTTTCTAGTCTACTATGAGGTATAAAGATCTTAGATTAATTTATATACATAGCAAGTCTAAACCATAAGTGGGAAAAGGTTTTCGAAAAGAGAACTTAAGGTCTCTATTGTTGGTCCATAGGCATTACATGGTGGTTTCAACCCCTAGGATAAGATAGATCACATGCTGGATTGGATGTCCAAAAGGATAATTTGCTTTAGCATGTTTTATCATAGATAAAGTAGTTGAAATGGTGATTAAACACTCGAGAATAATTTTATTATTAAACTCCCTTAGGAGTTCTATGAATCAAATTAATGGTCAAAGAGTGCGATTATTAGTATATTCTAGATCAAGACGAGTCTTAGATGATACATACCAATAAGATGGAATCCATGTTTCTAATTGAATTTGGAAAGTCTCTTCTAAGCCACTTGTTAAACTCTAAGTTAGAAATTATTGAAGTAAGATTGTGATTGTTTTAAGGCTTTGACACATAAACATATGTTTGCCTATTTGTTTGTGTTATCTTACTAAATCGTTAATGCATGTTTACCTATTTATTGTAGATCAAAAATCTCTAAAAATGCATTATCTTCTATAAAAATGCATTATCTTTGATACTTGACAAAAATACACTAACCAACCAAAATTATAATGCTTGAAAATGGAACCTTATTATGATCTTATCCTTTGAGAAACTTAGATTTGTCCTGACCATACTTGTCCTCTAGCACCTGTTGGCGAATCCACTAATGAACAAAGCCAAGCGTGTGATCGCAAGAAAGATGTTGATGACCAAGCTAGCTGTTACATTGTGGTTGGTGTGAATAATGTGCCATAGGTTCAACATGAAGATTATGAAAATGTTTGGAGGCCAAGCCTTAAAGAAGTGGCAAAAGGCTCTTCGAAAGCTTATCAACTGCAAAAAAATAAAAAATAAAAAAAACCAGGGACATCTGTGAATGATCACATGATGTTGGTCATGGGTTCCCCTAGTAAGGCTCAAATGCATGGAGTTGATATCAATGTTGAGTAAAAAATAACCATGGTCTTTGACTCTCTTTCTAAGGAGTTCATCTAGTTTAGAGCTTCATACAATTTGAGCAATGGTAGGATGTGACCTTAACCGAGTTGACAAAATAGTTGTAAGAGTTTGAAAACTTGATCAAGGAAGCATCTATTGTTGGTGATGTGAACACAGTGGTTGTATTTGCTTCCAACTCCAACTTTAAGAATAAAAGGAAGAAAAATGCCAAGAATAGAAAGTCTTCTATTCTGCCAACCAACGGCAAGAATAAGAAGAAGAAGAAGAGAAAGCCAAAGAAACTTAAGTGCTTCTTTTGTATGAAGGTTAGGCACATGGAGAAGAATTGCAAGGACTTCCTCGCTAAAGAAGGTAAGTAGTTGACATCCATATTTATTTTGATAATTACAGTTATTTATTTTTGCAAGATTGTTTTTATGTTCCTAAATTAAGAAGGAACTTAATTTCTATAACTTGTTTATTTTAGGATACTTTAATTTTTTAATAAAAAGTTTGTGATTCATAAAAACAAATCTTTTATTTGTAGTTGATAGATACAAAATAATATATATCTTATCAAGCTTGAGATAGACTTACTACTAAACAATGAGATTAAGGAAAATTCTAAAGGAATAAAAACTTCTCAATCTAATAAGACTTATCTTTGCTACTTGTGATTATGTCATATTAGGCTAAATAGGATTAAAAGATTGGTAAAAAATAGACCTTTAAGCCATTTAGAGATGAAATCAATACCACATTGTGAATCTTGTTTAAAGGGCAAAATGAGTAAGAGACCATTCGGATCTAGAACTTATGCATAGTGATGTCTATGGTCCCATGAATGTCAAGGCAAGAAGTGGGCACGAGCACTTTGTCACTTTTATTAATGATTACTCAAGATATGGGTATGTCTACCTAATGCATTATAAGAGCAAAATGTATATGTTCAATGAGAAAGCCTATTTGGTTGAACCGGTTGAACATGACAAAACTATTACCACAATGGAATTTTTGTTTTTGGGGAAAATAAGGCCTGAAACGTATGAAGTATTTTTTGAACAAAAAATTAAAGTCTTACATGTCATCAAAACAATGAACTTTTGTGAAAAAAAATACTTTACTATTATTCATTTGGCATGCCATTTAAAATGGATTTTAAAGGAGAGATAAAATCACACCTGACTCCACCTAAAGGTGAAGTGTTCAAATTCTTCAAGCCCCCGAGTTGGAAAAAAAAGATTTTTAATAGCCATCCAAACTTTTTATAAACACTAATTCTTTCGGTACTACTTTTAAAAAACTAGATATGGATATGCTAAAGGTAGAAAATAAAATTTTAAAAAACATTAAATCTTTAGATCTCTTCAAGCTAAGGAAATTTTGTGAAGAAATTTTTTTAGAAAATTGTCTTTGATATACAATTATCCGTTGATTTTTAAAACCATCTTAAAAGTGCCATCATAGTACGAATTTTAAACAATGGCATTGTCTAGCAACATTTTATGATCAATAGAGAAGTTTTATGATCACCGTGATACGAAGTTTACAATTGATGATTTTGTCAAATTTGGACTCATTTTTAAGATTCAAGTTTTGGCATGGAATAATTAGTATACAAAATATGAGTTTTCTCAAGAATTATGATGATTTACTAAATAGTTTTTAGAATGGGATTCATGAAAACACATAGCCCTAGACCTACATTGTTAGAATGATGAACTATGGGCCCAATGCCCTTTCATGTTCTGTAATGCCCTAAAATTATTAAGTAATAGTAGTGAGTAAACTGGTGGATTAGTGTGCCATAATGAGTGTTATAAACTTAATTTAATCATTTTGTGAAATTTCTAAATTAACGATATTTTTTATTGTTTTAATGGTTTTTAATTATTCTTAATTATTTTAATTGTTATTTTGAATATTTGGAACAAAATAATTTGTCAAATATCAAATTTGTCTGTTTTACAAAATCGTGGGTGGCACACGGTTTTCGCATAGTGAAACTGCCCATTTCTCCCTCTATTTAATCTCTCTTCTCTCACTTTCTCTCCCTCACTCTCGTTCATTCTCTCTCTCACTTTCCTTCTCTTGGTTACTCACTCTCTCCCTCTGCCTCTCTTTCTCTCTTTTTCTTTCAAAATTTTTAGATCAAAAATCAAACCCAAGCTTTGGATTAGTGGATTGGAGGCTCAGGAACTCGATTGAGCAACCAAAAATATGATTGGAAGCTCGAATCCAAGGTTAGCTTTCAAATTTCAAAACTTTTTCAATTTTTTCAAATTTCCTTGCATTTTGAAATCTAAGCTTATTTGAACTTAGAAAACCTCTAATCTAACTTAGAGAAAATTAGAACGACTGGAATCTAAGCTTTGTTTGATCAAAAACAGATTTAGATCAAGATTTTTCATTTTTCTCTATTTTTCTCCATTTTTTGATTTATTCAAAAATTTTGTGTAAATCTTGTTTTAATGCATTAAAAAAGCAATCTACTATGTTTGCTGTCAACTATGATCATTATTTATGCCTGGGATTTGAGAAAACAGGTTGAAATTGAAGATTTGGGTTTGGGGAGGCCGAAACCCGTGCTTGGAAATTTTTGGAATTTTCTAGTTCGACAAGCTGAACTTTGTGTTCGGTAGGCTGGATTCTTGAGTTCGATAGACCGAATTCATACGACCGGCACACTGAACCTAAAAAAGTTTGGCTGACTCGACATGGTTTTCTGGCAGGCCAAACAGTGCAGTTCAGCTGGCCGAACTAGGGTGACTAGCAGGCCAATCCGGTATGGTGTAATTTTGTTATTTTTCACCTATTTTTACTGTTTTGAACCCCAATGGAGATTTTGACTTTGTAAAATGATTTTGAAAATACAAATGGCACACTAGGACACCATGAGATGGTTTAGGAACGTAGGGTATCTCAAGTTAGATACTGATAGATGCAGTTTATACATTTAAGGTTGTTTGTGGTTCCGCGGAGCTAATGTATAGCGGGCCGGGACTACTGTGTAGGGCACCTGCATGAGTATTGAGGTAGGAACTTCTACCCCTCTTCTTGGTAGCCTAGTATTTAAATGTTTTGGCCTCTTATTAAAATGTTCTGAATGATCGATTGAAAAAGGATTTTTATCGATAGATTTTCATAAACAATATATTGAGGTGATTTTCATGACAAACCTCATAATGAATGTAAATGAAATATTTGGTAAATGAGATTCTAATAATTATAAAAAGATATATATGGGCATGATGCCATATCAGAGATTGGGTCGTGTAGCATACGACCTTAGGGGTAGGTTTCGAAACTCAGCTGGGCCACTTAGGTGGTGAATATTATGGTTTGTCCAGAAAGATAGAAAGATACTTTTTGGACGAACTGATTTCAATGAAATTTATTTAAATGAATTTATTTATTTAATTCTTTTTTCCAAAGCAAAATTTTATTTAAGTTATTTATCTATTTTAAAACATACTCCTATTGAGCCCTTCACTCACATTTTATTTGTTTAAAATCTCTTTCCCCTAGGTGGAGTATAGCTTAGATTTGACGAAGGGTTCGTAGATAGGACTTAGGACCAATAGAAGACTTGGATAGGTTGCTATATAGAAAATTCAAGACATGTACTACTCTAACTTTCTCTTTTAATATGGATTGTGGTTGTAATCTAATATTGTTTGTACTATATGTATGCACAAGTTGTGGGTTAGTGAGACCCAACACCCATCTCTCTTTCTTGATTACTTTTATTTCATTTTACCTTTATCTTATTTGTATATTTATTATAAAGGTTTGTTAAAAAGGCTTTTAAATTACCACAATTTCTTAATTAACTAAATTCTTAAACTTGCATTTTAATTAAATTTCTTCTTAATTAATTTAATTAAACTACCACGTCATCTTCCGTACTCCGGGGCGTGATAGAATGATATCAGAGCCCAAGGTTATGAACCCTAAGAATTGTGCACACATAAGTACGACAATTAAATACTATTGACAGTCCAAATTTTGTTTTTAGAAGTGAAAGAATGGCACCTAGACGTTGTTCGATAGCTAATGCTGCATTTGGAAATGATGAGGGCCATGTTTGCTGCATTTCGGTAGATGGCAGTAAGGGCAAGACCTACTTTGATGCGCGTACTTTAAGGAGTTTTGGCGTGCATCTATGCTGACCTTTGTCAAAAAAAGGGACCCGTAAGTAGTTGAATATTGGTTAGACTCGATCGTGAAACACCTAGATACTCTTAGCATGCCAGCAAAATATCGAGTGGAGTTTGCAGCATATAAATTCGAAGGTGGTTCCAATACCTGGTGGAAGTAGGCTAAGTGCTTGGAAAACAATGGCAACACCAATTGGGACAAGGTCGAGGAGTTATTCTACGACTGCTACTTTCTCCCAGGATATAGAGACCAGAAGGCGGCCGAGTTTTATCGGTTCCAGTAAGGTGACATGTTAGTCTGGGAGTATGAGGCAAAGTTCAATGAGTTGGCTAGGTTCGCTCCATCTGTAGTGGCATCGGAGTGTGAGAAGGGCATTGAATTCCAAGACAGACTTAAGGCTTCTATCCGACGATAGGTGGTTGCCCTGCGACTTAGGAATTTCAAAGAGCTCGTGTCAACAGCAATATCTATGGAAAGCGATTATTGGCAATGCTGTGAGGGTTGAGCAAAGATGTCTAGAGGACCACAGAGGAGCGACAGGAGGAGCACCAATAGTCGACCAACTCCGGGAAAGAACAAATAGGGTAGCATGAACAGTGGTAGCAGCAGTTCATCTAACAGCAGGCATAGCACCTACAACTTTCACTATCATTATTGCCAGCAGCCAGGACATATCAAGAGGAATTGCCCGATTAGGAGTGCTCGCCTAGGAATTTAGACTAGAGAAGGAGCCAGTCATCAACCTCAGCCTTAGATCCTACCTTTGTCTCAGCAGTTCCCTCAGCTCCAGTTCCATCAGTTCTCTCCCCAGCAACTACCATATCCAACACAAGGACATCAGTCGCAAAACTTCCAACGCAACGTCCCTCAATATCGGGCGCCGAGTACAACTAGTGTGTAGTTACCTCCATCGCAGCAGTATCAGCCAACTACTTTAGGACCTAGCAATGTTGGTATATGCCTTGGGATTAGAGATAGAAGAATTTGGTGAACCCTTAGTTATAGCCTCACCCTTGGGTTAGGTATATGTGAACTATATTTATAAATCTTGTAAGATAAAGATTGGGGATGAGATTTTGAAGAGTGATTTGATTGTAATCCCCATGAGTTCGCATGATGTAATCCTAGGGATGGATTGGCTGTCTAGGTATAATGTAGTTGTAGATTGTTAGCTTAGAAGAGTGACTCTAGTGTCCGATAGGGGGACGACGATCGCTTACCAAGGTAGTGGTGATTGACTAATGAGTGAGCGTCTCATGAAGACATGTCTCAGAGGATGGAAGAACCTAGCTTGTTATGCCTTCCTCATGAATCTAGAAGGAGAACCCAGTACCTTGAAAAGAAATATAGCAATCCCAATGGTGGATGAATTTGAAGATGTCTTCCCCGACAAGCTACCAGGATTACCATCACAACAGGAGGTCGAATTTGGTATTGAGTTGCTTCCAGGAATAGCTCCGATCTCTATAGCACCATATCGAATGATGCCGGTAGAGATGAAAGAATTAAGGAAGCAACTTCAGGAGCTTGATAATAAGGGATGCATCCAAAATAGTACATCACTGTGGGGAGCTCCAATTTTGTTTGTTAAGAAACATGATGGGACTCTCAAGTTGTGCATAGATTATCAGCAGTTGAATCAGGTTACAATGAAGAACAAGTATCCTCTACCCAGGATCGATGAGTTGTTTGACCAGTTGGGAGGTTCATAGTATTTCTCAAAGATAGATTTACGTTCAGGATACCACCAACTTCGGATTAAGGAAGAGGACATCCTTAAAATAACATTCAGGACCCGGTATGGATATTTTGAGTTTCTGGTGATGTTGTTTGGGTTGACAAATGCTCTGGCAGCCTTCATGGACTCAATGAACAAGATATTCAAGCCCTATCTTGATCAGTTCATGACCATGTTCACCGACAACATTTTGGTCTACTCTAAGACTTGGAAGGAGCATGAGCAGCACCTTAAATCGTGCTTTAGATTCTACGGGAGCACTAATTGTACGCCAAAAAAGAAAAGTGCAAGTTTTGGTTGATAAAAGTTAGATTTCTAGGTCACGTCATCTCCGAGCATGGTATTTCAGTGAATTTGTTTAAGGTAGAAGCCATAGTGGAGTGGGAATGACTGAGGAATATAGCAGAAGTTCGTAGTTTTTTGGAACTCGCAAGATACTATAGGAAGTTTGTGAAGGATTTCTAGAAGATAGCAGCGCCGTGACAAGATTGATCAGGAAGAATGTCAGGTTTGAATGGGACAAAGAATGTGAGCTCGCTTTTTAGGAATTAAGGAGTCGGTTGACCTCAACTCTAGTATTGATTATCCCCAACAGTAATGAGCCGTACAAAGTTTACACAAATGTGTCAAGACACGGACTTGGGTGCGTGTTGATGCAACACAGGCGTGTGGTGGCGTATGGATCAAGACAACTATGACCTCACGAGTGAAACTACCCCACTAATGATTTGGAGCTTGTAGCGGTGATTCATGCGCTGAAGATATGGAGATGTTATTTGTACGGGGTGAGATTTTACGTTTTCTCTAACCATAAGAGCATGAAATATCTGTTCACCCAGAGAGATCTGAACTTGAGGTAGCGAAGATGGATGGATGTAACACCCCGAAGTTAATTAAATGATATTAGAATGCTAAATAGTGGATTAGTGTGCCATAATGAGCATTTTAAAATTAATTTGATTATTTTGTGAAAATTTAGTAACCTTGTGTTATTTTACTCTTTTAATAATTTTTAATTATTCTAAATTGCTTTTAATTGTTAATTTAAATTTCAATGAAATAATTTGATTTGAAAACAGTGTGTAGTTGTACACAGTCTTGTGCAACCACTTCTCTCTTTTTTCCTCTATTTATTTCACTCTTTTCTCTCTCCTCACTCTCACTCTCGCCTCACTCTCTCTCTCCTCTTTCTATCTCTCACGGTTTTCTCTCTCTCTCCCATTCTCTCCCAAAAATTTGAAACAAAATTTTATTTCAAGCTTCGAGTTAGTAGATTGAAGGCTCGAGAATGAGATTCAACAAACAAAAACATCGTTTTAAAGTTTCGATTTGAGGTTAGTTTCTAAATTTCAAAAGTTTTTCTATTTTTAAAATTTTCTTGCATTTTGAAATCTAAGCAATTTTGAGCTTAGAAAAGCTTCAATCTAGGTTAGAGTAACTTAGAATAACTAGAATTGAAACTTTGTTTGCTCAAAAAGGATTGAAATCAAGATTTTTCATTTTTTCCTCTATTTTCTCTATTTTTGGATTTTTGTGAAAATCTTGTTTAAAACTTGTTTTAATCCATTAAAAAGTGTTCTACTATGATTTTCTATTGTTTATGATTATTTCCCACGCCTGAGAACTGAGAAAAATAGGTTGGATTAAAGATTTGGGTTCGGGAGGCCGAGAACCCGTGCGTGGAAATTTCTAGAATTTCCTAGATCGGTAGGCCGAACTTGATCTTCGGCAAGCCGGATTCATCCGACCAGCAGGCCAAACCTGAAAAAGTTTGGCCAACTAGACTTGGTCTTCCGGTAGGCCGAATTGTGCAGTTCAGCCGACCAAACCAGGGGGACCGACAGGCCGACCGAACCTAACTCAAATTTTGTGATTTTTCACCCGTTTTTACTGTTTTAAACCCCGATTGAAATTCCAACTTTATAAAATGACATTATAAACCTAAATGGCACACTAGGACACCATGAGATGATTTAATATTATAAGATATCTCGGATTAGCTACTAATAGACCTAGTTTGTATCTAAGGTTATGCATGGATCTACGGAGCTAGCGTATAGCGAACTGGGATTACGGTGGGGGACACCGACACAAATATCGAGGTAAAACTTCTACCCTTTTCTTTGGTAGCCCTATTTCAAAATGATTTAAGCCAAAAATGGATTTTTATCAAATTTTTTCGATGAATGATTGAGAAATGTTGATAATGAACTTCATAAAGAATGTAAATGACCATATTCGGTAAACAGAGAATTTAATAATTAAAGAAAGATATATGGGCATGATGCCATAACAGAGATCGAGTCGTGTAATGAATGACCTTGGGGGCAGGTCCCAAAACCCAGCTAGGCCACTTCGGTGGTGAATATTTGGGTTGCCCGAGAGAATTAAAAAGGTACTTTTGGCAAACTGCTTTCAATGGAATTTTATTAAATATAAATACATTTTTGATTTATTTAATTATTTATTTGTTAAGAAAGTTCTATTAGAATATATATCTGTTTATTTTAAGATATAGTCCTACTGAGCCTTTCACTCACTTTTTTATTATTTTAAAATCTTGCCCATAGGTGGATATCAACCTAGGATTGGAGAAGAGTCGCTGACTGGACTTACAACCAGTAGAAGATTTGGGTAGGTTGTAGTACAATAAATCAAGGCATATAAGATCTTAACTTATTCTTTCATTATGGATTGTGGTTGTATTGTAATATTGTCAGTACTACAAGTGTGTGCACAATATGTGGGCCAGTGGGACCCATACTCATTCCATCTCATATTTAAATATTTTAAATTTTTTTATTATTTTTATTTGCTTAATTATTATGATGGTTTATTTTATTTATTTAATTTATTCTATTCGAACAATTTTAAAATTATCTCATTTTTATTTATAAATCTAATTCTAAAACCCAGTTTTAACTAAATCCTTATTTAATTAACCTAATTAATCTACCACGTCACCTCCCGTACTCCGGGACGTGACAGAATGGTATCAGAGCTCAAGGTTATGAACCTTGGAAATTGTGCACACATAGGTACGACAATGAAATACCACTGACAGTCCAATTTTGTTTTCAGAAGTGAGAGAATGACACCTAGACGTCACTCGACAGCGGATACCGAGTTTGGAAATGATGAGGGTATGATGATGGCTATGTTTGCTACATTTCGACAGATGGCAAGAAGGGCAAGACCTGATGATTTCGAGGCTAGTCGTCGACATACGTACTTTAAGGAGTTTCGACGTGCATCTGTACCGACCTTTGATGGAACTGGGGACCCGCAGGTGGCAGAGTATTGGTTAGACTCGATCATGAAACACTTGGATATGATTGGTGTGCCAACGGAGTATCGCGTGAAATTCGTAGCATATAAGTTTGAAGGTGGTGCTAATACCTGGTGGAAGCAAGTAAAGCATTTGGAAAATAATGGTAATATTGATTGGGACAGGTTCGAGGAGCTGTTCTATTATAGGTACTTTCCACAGGGATATAGGGACCAAAAGGCGGTAGAATTCTATAGGTTGCAGCAGGGCGATATGTTAGTTCAAGAATATGAGGCAAAGTTTAATGAATTGGTGAGGTTTGCTCCCTCAGCAGTGGCATCGGAGCGTGAGAGGTGTATTAAATTCCAGGAGGACCATAGAGGAGCGGCAGGAGGAGTGTTAGCAGTCGACCGACCCTGGGAAAGAGCAAACAGGGTGGCGTGAACAGCGACAGCAACAGTTCATCCAGCAGCGGGTGCAACAACCCCTACAGCTTTCACTGTCATTATTGCTAGCAGCCAGGACACATCAAGAGGAATTGCCAGATCAAGAGTGCTCGCCTAGGATTTTAGACCGGAGAAGGAGCTAGTTGTCAGCCTCAGCTTCAGACTTTACCTCAACCTCAGTAGTACCCTCAGCTTCCATTTCATCAGTTCTCTCCTCAACAACTGTCACATCCAGTGCAAGGACACCAACTGCAAGACTTTCAGCGTAACGTCCCTCAGTATCGAGCGTCGAGTATAGCTAGTGTCTAGTCGCCATCATCGCAGCAATATCGACTAGTTAATCTAGGAACTAGTAATGTGGGTAGAGGTAAAGGAAAAGTTCCAGTGCAGGTTCACGTGATGACATTAGGGAGTTCAGATGCCCAGACCAATAACGCAGTTGTCGATGGTATGATCATGATTTCTCAGTCCTTAGCACACATGTTATTTGATACTGGTGCCACTCATTCTCTCATTTCAAGTTCTTTTGTACATGCCTTGGGATTAGAGATAGAAGAATTTGATGAACCCTTAGTTATAGCTTCACCATTAGGGCCGGTGCATGTGAATAGCATCTGTAAAGCTTGTAAAATAAAGATTGGGGATGAGATTTTGAAAAGTGATTTGATTGTAATCCCCATGAGAACCTATGATGTGATCCTAGGGATAGATTGGTTATCTAGATACAGTGCAGTAGTGGACTGCCAACTTAGGAAAGTAGCCCTAGTGTCTGGTAAGGGGACGGTAATCACCTACCAGGGTGGTGGTGATCAGTTAATGAGTGAGCATCTTGTTAGGACATGTCTCGGAGGATGAAAGAACGTAGTTTGTTACGCTATCTTCATGGATTTGGAAGGAAAGCCTAGTGTTTCAAGAAGACGTGCAGTAATTCCAGTGGTAGATGAATTTGAAGATGTCTTCCCCGACGAGCTACCAAGATTACTACCGCATCGGGAGATTGAGTTTAGTATTGAATTGTTTTCAGGAACAGCACCGATTTCTATAGCACCTTACCGGATGGCGCTGGTAGAGATGAAAGAACTCAGGAAGCAACTTCAGAAACTTGCTGATAAGGGATACATCCAAAATAGTACATCACCGTGGGGAGCGCCAGTTTTGTTCGCTAAGAAACATGATGAAACTCTTAGGTTGTGCATAGATTATCGACAATTAAATCGAGTCACAGTGAAGAACAAGTATACATTGCCCAGGATTGATGAGTTGTTTGATCAGTTGGGAGGTTCGCGGTACTTCCCAAAGATAGACTTGAGGTCAGGATACCATCAACTCAGGATTAAGGAAGAGAACATTCCTAAGACAGCTTTTAGGACTCCGTATGGACATTTTGAATTTCTAGTGATGTCGTTTGGATTAATGAATGCTCTGGCAGCTTTCATGGACTTGATGAATAGGATATTTAGGTCCTACTTGGATCAGTTTGTGATTGTGTTCATCGACGACATTCTGGTTTATTCTAAGACTTGGGAAGAGCATGAGCAGCATCTCAAGATCGTGCTTTAGACTCTGCGAGAACATCAGTTATATGCCAAGAAGGAAAAGTGTGAGTTTTGGTTGACAGAAGTCAAATTTCTGGGTCATGTCATTTCTGAACAAGGTATTTTAGTGGATTCGTTAAAAATCGAAGCTATTGTGGATTGGGAACGACCAAGGAATGTGGTGGAGATCCACAGCTTCTGGGGACTTGCAGGATATTATAGGAAATTCGTGAAGGACTTCTTAAAGATAGCAGCACCGTTAACAAGATTAATTAGGAAGAATGTTAGATTCGAGTGGAATGAAGAATGCGAGTTTGCCTTTCAAGAATTAAAGAATCGGTTGACTTCAGCTCCAGTGTTGATTATTCCCAACAGTGATGAACCATACAAGGTTTATACGGATGCTTCAGGACGTGGACTTGGATGCGTGTTGATGCAACAGGGACGTGTGGTAGCGTATGGATCGAGATAGTTACGACCTCACAAGAGAAATTATCCTACTCATGATTTGGAGCTTGCAGTGGTGATTCATGCATTGAAGATTTGGAGATGTTATCTGTTTGGGGCAACATTTCAAGTTTTTTTCGACCACAAGAGCTTGAAGTATCTGTTCACTCAAAGGGATTTGAACTTGAGGCAGCGGAGATGGATAGAATATATGGAAGATTATGATTTTGCGTTGCAGTATCATCCCGGGAAAGCTAATGTTGTTGCGGATATGCTTAGTCAAAAGTCTTCAGGGATATTGGCATGTTTGGCTCTCGAGGATTGAAAAAGGGATGCGACGGTAAGTGAGTTCGGTCTACAGTGTTGCGAGGACTACGATCGTATTTCGGTGTATCATATGGAGACGACCCCAAGTCTTGTTCAGATGGTAAAGCAGAATCAGTGGCAAGACCATCATCTTCAGGGAATCTGGACACAAATTCAGAACGGGGAGCAGTTTGAAGAATGGAGGATACATGCAAATGGATCATTGCACTTCAGGAAACGTCTAGCGGTTCCAGCTATCGCAGAAGTCAAGAAAGTCGTAATGGACGAATCTCATAGGTCTCAGTTCACCATTCATCCAAGGAGTAAAAAGATGTATCGTGATCTAAAGAGGCAATATTGGTGGAGAGGCATGAAGAAGGACATTCGAGAATACATGGCCAAATGCGCGACTTGTCTTCAGGTGAAAGCTGAGCATCAGAAGCCAGTAGGTCAGCTTCAGCCACTTCCTATTCTAGGGTGGAAATGGGAATACGTGATAATGGATTTTCTTACCGGATTGCCAAGGACGGAGCAGCTGCACGATGCGATTTGGGTCGTGATTGATAGGTTAATGAAGTCAGCTCATTTCTTTCTGTTCAGATCGACGTGTTCGAGGAGGATTCTTGGGGAATTGTATCTGTAGAACATAGTGAGATTGCATGGAGTTCCTTTGTCCATCACATCAGATAGGGATACCAGGTTTAACGCTAAATACTAGAGGAGTTTTCAGGAGGCCATGGGTACAGATTTGAACTTCAACACGGCATTTCATCCTTAGACCGATGGGCAATCAGAGCGAGTTATTCAAATTCTCGAAGATATGTTACGTGCTTGTGCGTTAGATTTCGACGGGAATTGGAAGAAATACTTGCATCTAGTAGAATTCGCGTACAACAATAGCTATCAATCGAGTATCGGTATGACACCGTTTGAGGCACTGTATGGGCGGCCATGTCGATCGCTAGTGTGTTGGGCCAGACCAGAAGATAAGGTCATTCTTGGGACAGATGAGGTTCGTGATAGCAATGAGAAATCGTCATGATTCGAGACCGATTGAAAGCAGCTCAGAGTCGGCAGAAGAGTTACACAGATAGAAGACATCGACCTTTAGAATTTGAGGTTGGAGATTTTGTGCTCTTGAAGGTATCTCCTCGTAAAGGCATATCACGATTCAGAGTGAAAGGAAAACTCGCGCCAAGATATATTGGATCGTTCGTGATTATTCAACGCGTTGGTGTGGTTGTGTATCGACTCGACCTTCCTCCAGAACTTTGGCATGTTCATGACGTACTTCATGTATTGATGCTTCGGAAGTGTCCACCTGAGCAGGATAAGATCGTTTCATTCCAAGACGTACAGATTCAGGAAGACACGACATATGAAGAAGTGCCGATTCAAATCATCGACCGTAAAGTGATTAGCTTACATCGTCATGAGATCTCATTAGTTAAGGTCGTGTGGCAGCATCATGGGGTTGATGAAGCCACTTGAGAATTAGAATTGAGTATGCGGGAGCTGTATCCGCATTTATTTTATTTTTGAATCAATTTGTAAATTTTGGGGACGAAATTTCTTTTAGGGGTGGAGAGTTGTAACACCCCAAAGTTAATTAAATGATATTAGAATGCTAAATGGTAGATTAGTGTGCCATAATGAGCATTTTAAATTTAATTTGATTATTTTGTGAAAATTTAGTAACCTTGTGTTATTTTACTCTTTTAATAA